>VDFB02385863.1:0-34729 GCA_007258455.2 Sequoia sempervirens | reverse complement strand
TTTGATTCTAATGTTTAGATTGGTTTCAATGTGTTTTCTCATACAATCAGTAGTAAAAGTTTTTTTCCATATTCATGGATATTTTTAAGTGAACTAGACTCTTTGTTTTAACCAAATGATTTTAGCTAGTTCTAAAAACTTTCCCCATATAAATTGGTACTAATGGTTCCTTCCACACATGATGAGGGCCACACTGCCCAAAATCCTCAGAAATCACAACAACAGATCTATACCAACATAGAAAATGCGAGATAGAAAAATAATCCACTTTAAATTATTTTTAGATAATAAAATTAAGTATTCAAAACTTACATGTTATAGCCTTATGGGCTTGATTCATTACAACAAAATTAACTCAGAAAAAGAAAATCTACTATTCAGAGCCACAATCTACACTATTAGGGCCACTCTCAACAACCCCCACTTAACCCTTTTTATTTTCCCCAATAACTACCATAGAATGTTCTAGAAAGGTCACATTTCCCCTTTTTTTTTGGTGCCAAAAATCCCACTGTTTGATTTCTGGCCTAGGAAGAAATTTTATGAAATTCACTTTTTAGAGGTCCAATTTTGTGGGGCCATAACTTTTGATTTGGGTGTTTGATTCACTATTATTGCATATCATCGGAAAGCTCTTAACAAGCTCTACAATACTCAAACCACCATAGGTTACTTTGGCCACCCTTTTAGCTATTTTAGGGCCTCTAAAGTTTTATATCTGAATTTGAATTTGCATTGGAGAAATTTCCCAAATGAAAACTTTAATTTCTCTCAAATAGTGGAAGTCCTTGAGGTGATTCTTTCATGACCAGAAATTTTTTTTAGCTCTAATCCTTGGAGTAAATTTTCATGTCCATACGAACCTGTTTTGGTCGACTTACTAAAATAGTAATTGTCTATTTTTTGCTATTTTTGACACTTGATAGTCTTATACCCCTTAAGTGGCATCATGGGACTTAAAACAACTAAAGAAAATAAAGAAAACATTTTTTTTGGGTGATACAAGATTTCCCTACAACATTGGATGCTCCTGCATCAAACACCCAAGGCAATTTGAAAAGTGACCCTGTCACTTCTTAGTCCTTACAGGGAAACCAAGACAATTAACCTCAACCTCAGACAACCAAGATGAATCTTCAACAGGCCTTCCTCTCCATTTCACCAAGTACTCTGCATATTTCTTGTTTCTTGTGCTTCTACCCACATGGCTATCTGAGATTTCTTCTATCTCTTCCTTCTCTAAAGTAGGTGCTAGAATTTTCAATTGATCATTTATCAATCTCTCATCTATATCACCTTCATGATACTCTATCAAATAAACAATGTTGAACATAGGAGAAATGTTTATTCCACTAGGAAACTCTACCTCATAAGAATTTCTTGAATCATGCTTCTTTAGGATCTTGCATGGTCCAAAATTCTTCATCTTTAACTTGTTGTATGTGCCAACTCGAAACCTTTCCTTGTGCAAATGAACCATGACTTCATCTCCTACCTGGAACTACTTATACCTCCTTTTCTGATCTGCTTGAGCCTTATATTGTGAGTTCATCTTGTTGATTTGTTTCTTCACTTCTTCATGCAAATTCTTTAGGTGCTCAACAAAATATTCAACCTCAACACTACTCTTCTCCCCCTTATCCATCTTTCTCAGTTCAGAAGTAGTTCTTGGACTACTCCCATATACAATTTGGAATGTTGATTTATAAGTGCTCCTATTGAAAACATTGTTGTAAGCAAATTCTACCTGTGGTATAATCAAATCCCATCCCTTAGGCTTATCTCCTACTAAGCATCTCAATAGGTTATCCAAACTCCAATTCACCACCTCTATTTTTCCATCGGTCTATGGATGGTGTGTAGAACTGAACTTCAAATATATCTTCAACTTCTTCCATAATGTCCTCCAGAAGTAACCAACAAATTTGGTATCTTTGTCTAAAACTATACTCTTTGGTAGACCATGTAGTCTCACCACCTCTCTAAAAAAAACTCTGCAACATGAACAACATCACTAGTCTTATGAAATGGAATGAAATGTGTCATTTTTGAAAATCTATCCACCACCACAAATATGGTATCATGCCCTCTCTGTTTCCTTCGCAAACCAAGAACAAAATTCATGCTAATATCCTCCCATGGCCTCTTAGGTATAGGTAATGGTTGATACAATCTAGTATTCTAACTTGTTTCTTTAGCCCTCTGACATAGTTTTCAACTTTGTACAAACATCTTCACATCTTGTTGTAACTATGACAAATAATAATTCCCATTGACAAGAGCAATGTTCTTATCTCAACCAAAATGTCTAGTCAATCCTCCACTATGCTTCTCCTTGATTAGATTCTCTCTCATAGAACTCCTTGGAATGCACAATTGGATTCCTCTAAACAACATCCCATCTTGGATTAAGAAATCCAACCATCTCATCCTATCCAATGTAACAGGTTCCAAACAAGATTTTTGAGCTTTTGCAAAGTCTGGATCTTCAGGATACAAACTCTTGAGTTCATTGAACACAACAACCTCTATATTCATCTCTATCAACAAATTTTTCCTTCTACTCAAGGCATTTGCAACTCTGTTTGACCTTCCACTCCTATGCTTCAAAAAAAAAGTATAACTCTGCAAAAACTCAACCCACTTTAAGTGCCTTTGATTCAACTTTCCTTGACTATTGAGATAATGCAAAGCCTAGTGATCAATGTATAAAATAAATTATTTTGGAAATAAATAGCACTTGTCTCCATTTCTTCAAAGCCTATGCTATAGCATAAAACTCTTGATCATAGAAAAAATATTTCCTCTTAGCATCATTTAACCTCTCACTGAAATAGGCAATAGGCTTACCTTCTTGGCTCAAAATAGCTCCTATGACAATGTCACTAGCATCACAATCTACCTAAAATACCTTATTGAAATATTGAAGTGAAAAAACAAGTTTCTCTATAACTTTCTTCTTCAACATATCAAAAATTTTGGTTGCTCTTGTAGTCCACTTAAACTCTTTTCTATCCTCTCTCATTGCTTTCGTTAGAGGTGCACAAATACTACTGAAACTCTTAATTAATTTTTTGTAAAAACTTGCTAGACCATGAAATGATCTTACCTCTGTAACCCTCCTCGGGGTAGGCCATTCAATGATAGCTATCACCTTCTCTGGATCCATTTTAAGACCCTCTACTAAGACAACAAATCTCAGATGCACCAACTCCATTTTTACAAAAATTCATTTCTTCAAATTAATCAATAACTTCTCCTCCCTTAGCTTCTCAAAAAAAAATTGGATATGCATCAAGTGCTCCTCCAATTTCTTACTAAAAATAAAAGTATCATCCAAATAAACAATAGAAAATTTTCCTAAAAATTATTTTATACCTCATTCAGAAGTCGTGTAAATGTGCTTGGAGCATTGGTTAGCCCAAAAGGAATGACTAACCACTTGTACAAGCCTTCCTTGGTTTTAAAGGTTGTCTTCCATTCATCTCCTTCTATAATATAGATCTGGTGATATCCGCTCTTTAAATCTATCTTTTTGAAGTAATCAACTCCGCTCAAACAATCCATAATGTCATCCATCCTTGGCAAGGGAAATCTATACTTGATGGTAATCTTATTGATGGCTCTAGAATCTATACACATCCACCATTCTCCATCCTTTTTTGGTGCAAGAACTACACATGGACTCAAAATCTTTCGAATCAATCCTTTTTGCAACAACTCTTGCACTTGTTTGTTCAATTCTTCTCTCTTTGTTGGAGTCATACAATGAGTTACCTTATTCAGAAAATTGGTTCCTAGAATTAGGTCCATCTGATGACTAATCTTTCTTATGGGAGGAAAACCTTCAGGTATTTTATTAGAGATAATAGCTTGAAACTCATTCAACAAATCTAAAACCTATATAGGTACCTCAATAGTAACTTCTTCATCAACTCTAGGGATCAATGCAAAACACATATGCTCATGCTTCATACCTTCTAGGAACTTTCTTCCATCAACCAAACAACTTATTGCATTACTACATACCTTTTATTCTGCCTCTTTCAAGGGCTTCAACTTATGACGAACCCTATCCTTTGTCAAATAATAGGTATTAGCATGTCCATCATGTATTTATCACCGATCAAACTGCCACGGTCTACCTAACAATATATAACAAACATCCATAGGCATAATATCACACAATACCTCATCATGGTAATTTCCAATCTTGAACTTTACCAGACATTGTTCATTTACCAAGGATTTTATGGTCCTTTTGTAACCAAACAATCTAGTATGGGTTTGGATGCCTTCTTCTCTCCAACTGTAACTTACTAACCATTTCCTCTAAAACAAGGTTATCAATACTACCTCCATCAATAATAACATTCCAAACTTTACCTTCACACTTACATCTAGTGTGAAACAAATTCTTCCTTTGAGTTGGTTCATTCTCCTCATTCAATAAGGCTCTTCTGGTAAAAAGAACCTCTCATCTTTCTACATCCTTAGAATGTGAAGACTCAACATCTTCATCTACATGTGAAACTCATGCACTACCCTTAGGTATTTTATTTGTCCTTCCTTGATGTTGAGGTCACTCATAGGCTCTATTTCCTTCTTCTCCGCACTGGAAATAGGTTCCATGAAATCCTCCTCTTCATGTTCCTCATCTAGATCTTCCTCTTCCTCTTTGGTCTCCATTGTTCTGAACACGAGGATGGTAGGTGCTATCTCCTTTTTGGTTTTGGCTACTACTAGAGCCTTCACCCTTCTTTTGATCTTCATTTTGACCTCCATATGACCATCCACTGGTCTTACCTCCATAGCCTCCACCTCGTTTTTTGTTCTCAAATCTCTTGTTCAACCATTCTTCAACCTTTAGAGAAAATTGATAAGCATCATCAATGGTGGTCATTCTTACCAGTGCTAATTCTTCATGTATGCTTGGTTTCAACTCGTTAATATAGTGAGCAAATTTTGACTTATTCACCTCAGAATGCCATGTCTAAATCAAGACCTTGTGAAATTCCTCTGTGCATTCCTTCATTGTCCTTGTTCCTTGCCTCAATCTCTAAATCTTCTTGAGCATCTCTAATTCGTAATCAACTAGAATAAATTGTTTCTTCAATTTTGACACCATTTTTTCACATCTAGAAATTTTATCTTTCCCTTGTCTTCCTCTTTCAAACTAGACCTCTTTCCACCATATACTGGCGTGAGCTTTCAATTTTTTCTTTGCAAACCTCACTCTATGAGGATCTTCAATCTCTTCAAACTCAAAAATTCCTCCATGTCATTCATCCAATCAATCAATTCTTCAAGGTTCAAATTTCCACAGAAAGTTGAAACCTCCATTTTAGGTCTCTTCCCAATGCTTGAGATCACTCATAGCAATCTTCTTTCTCTAGGATCCATTGGATCTTACTATTCCTCTTTCATTTTCTCTTTTGTTTCATCTTCATTGTCATCTCTATCTCATTACACATCTCTTCTTTGAACCTCTTGTTGCAAAGTTTCTAATTTCCTTCTAAGGGCTCTGATTTCATCTCTAGGTGGACCTCCTCCACCTCAACCTCTACTTCTACCATGTTGGAAAATTCTTGGAGGAATCTTGAATTCAATTCACACTCACACATCCTACTGCAGCTACCTCACATTCGACACTCTGTTACAGGCTCAGGAACTCCTACTTTGATACCACTTGATGAGGGCCACACCACCCAAAACCCACATAAATCACAATAATAGATACCAACACAGAAAATGCAAGAAAGAAAAATAACCCACTTTCAATTATTTTTAGATAATGAAATTACAAATTCAAAAATTACATGCTACAATATCATGGGCTTGATTCAAATTACAACAAAATCAACTTAGAAAAAGAAAATCTACTATTCAAAGCCACAATCTACACTATCAAGGCTACTCTCAACAACCCCCACTTAACCCTTTTCATTTTCCCCAATAACTGCCCTAGAATGTTCTAGAAAGATCAAATTTCCCCTTTTTGTTTTGGAACCAAAATTCTCACCGTTTGATTTCTAGCCTTGGAAGAAATTTTATGAAATTCACTATTTAGAGGTCCAACTTGACAGGGCCATAACTTTTGATCCAGGCGTCTGATTCTCTATTATTGCATATCGTCAAAAAGCTCTCGATGAGCTCTACAACACATGAGCCATTGTAGGTTATTTCAACCACTGTTTGAGCTATTTTGGGGCCTCTAAAATTTTATATCTGAATTTGAAGCTGCATTGGAGAAATTTCTCAAGACAAAAACTTTAAATTCTCTCAAAATGTGCAAGTTATTGAGGTGATTCTTTCGCGATCAGAAATTTTTTTTTAGCTCTGCTCTTTGGGGAAATTTTCACGTCCATATGAGCTTGTTTTGGCTGACTTACTAAAAATAGTAAGCACCTAATTTTTGCTATTTTTGATGACTAACTGCCTTATACCCCTTAAGTGCCATCATGGGACTCAAAACAACTAAAGAAAATCAAGAAAATATTTTTTTGGGTAATGCAATATTTCCCTACACCATTGGATGCTCCTACATCAACACATGTAGGAACTTCCAAGTCATTTGTCTTATGCCAACTTTAAGGTCATCTAAATTCATGTGGGAGTTCCTTGTCCATCTTGTTTCCAAAATTTCACGTCCAATAGGAAGTTTACAAATTACTCATGGTCATTTGAACTTCCATGGAAATAATCAAGTGAAATTAACACTTAAGATTTAATAAAATAGATCGAATGAATATCTCCACCAATCACGTTACCATCACATCATTCTAAGTCTTCAACAAGATGATGATATTACCATGTCTAAGTTGTGGGGTTCTACCACCCAATTGAATATGAAGTGAGATTTCATGTTTGAATTATTTGATTGTGTAATTTTCACTTGCATCTGTGTATGTGTGTTTTTGACTTTTATTTGCACTTTGGAATTTTCTACAATGGATTTTGGTTGTAACAAAGAACACCAATTTTTTTATTTTATAGATGCAACAATGATCATGGAATGATGTAATTCAATAATGGGTCTAGGTAACAAAGTTATTTTATAATTTATATTTTTGATTGGAAGAAGAAGCTAACATTATTAAATATTAATATTTTTGTATAATATTAGGATCAAGTTAGTTACAATCATTTTTAATTTTTAAATTTTAGTTTATGGATGAATTATACAAGAGAAATGCATTTTTTTTTTCTTTATTTTATGTATTCTATTTGGAAAGAGTGTGAGTCAAAAAGAGTGGGTTGATGAATGGTCTTGTAAACTTTCAGTTCTACTTGAGACATATCAAATTTTATTTTAGATCATTTAGTAGAATTAATTGATTTCATAATAATGAAAAAGGAACATAAAATTACTTGTGTCATATACAAAGGATAAACATAAATTTACCACCACAAGCTTTGATGAAGAAGATATAAAGTATGTTACAATTTGTGTTATTTTTACTAGAACATGGCTTAGAATGTACTCAATAAATAATCTTGATGTGAGGTTGTTTAAAGACCTTGACACATACAAGAACTTTTTTATTATTTTAATCTTGTTGTTCCATCAAATATTAGTTAATAAAAAATCAAGGTTAGCTACATAATAAGAATTTCTGGATATTTCATGAGTCTAACCATGAAATAATATTTGACACTATAAAAATTAAATATGATCCACATATTATTTCATTGATTACCTTTGGATTCTTCCACACATGTGAGAACTTTCCCCCCAAAAAATGGTACTAATGGTTCATTCCACACATGCGAGAACTTTTGAGTCATGCTCGACTTATGAGAACTTTAAGGTCATCTAACTTCATGTGGGAATTTGTTTTCCATCTACTTGTTTTATAAATTCTAGTCCAATATAAAGCTTATAGATTAAGCACGGTCATATGAACTTCTATGCACATAATCAAGTGAACTTAAGACTTACGAGTTAACAAGATAGATCAGATGAATAGTTCCACCAATCACATTAGCATGAAATCAATCTACTTCAACAAGATGATGATATCACATGTCTGAGTTGTGGTATTTTATCACCTAATTAAAACTAAAGTGATACTTCATTTTTGAGCTAGATGATTGTGGAATTTTTGCTTGTAGCTACATCTGTGGGTTTTAAACTTACTATTATACTTTGGCATTTTCTACAGTGAATTTTTGGTTGTAATTATTGGTATTTGGTGACTGATCATGCAAATATTGTGCACTCATAATGTATCCTCTCTAGGGTTTTCCCATTAACATGTCAAGGTTTTCTCACTAACACATCAATTTTTTTCCCGTTAACATGTCAAATGGAAAAAATGACTTTATAAAATCCTAATTCTAGAAGCTTCCAAAAAGCTAGTTATAAGAGGTTGGGATGTGTGTTGTGGGTAGTGTATTCATGAGATTATAATCTATTTTGCACTAGATAATAAAATCATTGGGTGGTTGAGTTTCTCTGGGTGTAGCCCATATCGAGTGAACCACATTAAATTTGTGTGTTGATCTCTTTTGTGTTATTCTTTATTATTATTTCTAGGTTATTTAATCTACATATAATTCTTGACGTTTATTGCTCTGATCTATCTAAATCCTAACAACTGGTATCAAAGTCGTGTGTATTTCAGTTGATTGGTAGGAAACCTCTAGATTTGAGTGGGAGAAATGGAAGAAGGAAAATTCAAGGTTGAAAAGTTCAATTTGGCCTGAATTATCAATTATGGAAGATGTATATGGAAGATTATTTGTATCAAAAGGATCTATGGCAACCATTGCAAGGAAAAACAAAGAAAGATGTTATGATGTCTAATGAAGAATGGGAACTTCTGGATAGAAAGGTATTGGGAACCATTCGGTTGTGCTTGGAACCATCTATGGAATTCAATATAACAGAAGTGAAGACAACAAAGGATATGATAGAAGCTTTGGCTAAATTGTATGAAAAACCCTTAGCCTCAAATAAGGTATTTCTCATGAAGCGTTTATTTAATCTAAAAATGATTGAAGGTGGATCTATGATAGGTCATTTAAATGAGTTTAATACAATTACCAATCAGTTAAATTCTATAAAAGTGAATTTTGATTAAGAGATGAGGGCTCTCTTGGTTTTATATTCTTTACCAAAAAGCTAGAATAGCTTGGTAATGGTTGTAAGTAACTTTGTCTTTGGTTCAAATACATTGAAATTTGAAATTGTTGTTGGTGTTATCCTTAGTGAGGAAATTCCATGGAAAAGCATAGGTGAGAGTTCAACATCGGGTAATACTTTGACTATAGAGAATAGGGGAAGAACAAAGGAGAGAGGAAAAATCCCAAAAAATCATGGGAAGTGACAAGGGAAGTCAAAGAAAGCTAGATCTAAATCCAAAGGAAGAATGGATTGTTGGCATTGTGGAAATCTAGGACACTTGAAGAAGGATTGTTGGTCTAGAAAGGAGAAACAAGCAGACGGAAAACATGATGATAGTAAGGAAGCTAATGTTGCAAGTAATAAATTGTAAGCTTCTTTAATTATGTGTTTAGATAATGCTAATGATTCCAGGGTAATAGATTCAAAGGCTTCATTTCATGCCACACCCCATAGGAAATATTTTATAGATTATGTTCAAGGTGCTTATGGATAGGTATATTTGGGTGATGAGAAACCCTGTCTGATTGTTGGAAAAGGAAAGATAAAAATCAAGTTGCATAATGGAAATGAATGGTTGCTACAAGAGGTAATACATGTTCCAAATTCAAGAAGGAATGTAATTTCTATAGGATAAACAAGTAGTGAAGGATGCATAGTTACCTTTTCAAACAAAATTTGGAATTTCACTAAAGGTGCATTAGTAGTAGCTAAAGGTGAAAAGGTAGGAACATTGTATTTGTGTACTGGTAATACTTATTCTACCTTAGCTGCTACTGAGATAGTTATAGTGTTTGCTATAGGGACAAAAACATAATTGTGGCACCACAGACTTGGGCACATGAGTTAGAAAGGTATGAAGATCCTTCACTTTAGAAATTTTCTAATAGGTCTAAAGGAGATTAAGTTGGATTTCTACGAAAATTGTGTTTATAGAAAATAGAAAAGAGTCTAATTTCTCAAAGTTGGGAAAGAGAAGAAGAGTAAGAAATTGGAGCTTGTGCATTTAGATGTATGGGGACCAGCTCAGGTATCTTTTCTTGGTGGCTCTTACCATTATGTTACTTTTATTGATGATGCAACTAGGAAAACATAGGTACATTTCCTAAAACAAAAATAAAAAATATTTGAAACTTTTAAAAAGTGGAAAGCTTTGGTTGAGAATGAGACAAGAAAAAAATTAAAGTTTCTCAAATATGATAATGGAGACAAGTATTGCAGCAAATAATTTAAAAATTACTATTCATACAATGGAATCCGTAGGTAGAAAATGGTTCTTGGAACCCCACAAGAAAATGGTATGTTTGAGAGGATGAATAAGACCATTATGGAGCATGCAAGGAGCATGAGATTGCATGTTGGACTACACTTTTTGGAAAATGTTGTATATACTACTATTTATTTAATAAATAGGGGACCTTCAAATCCTTTGGATGGTGGCATTCTAGAGGAGGCATGGATAGGTAAAAAGGTAAACTATTCATTTATGAAAACCTTTGGTTGTAAAGCTTTTGTCCATGTTGATATTGAAAGTAGAACCAAGATTAAGACTAAGTCTAGAAAATGTACCTTCATTGGATATGGAATAGATGAATTTGGTTATCAATTATGGGATTATGAAAATCATAAAATCATTAGGAGTAGACATGTTGCATTCAATGAGAAGGTCATGTATAAGGATCAACTGCAGGAAAAAAAAATGAACAAGCCAAAAAGGAATGTGTGGTGTTGGATAATATTCCAAAAAATAAAATTCCAGTGGTACTTGATGCTCAAAAATAAGTTATCCCACTGACTCTTAGAAGTGTTAGACATTCTACAAGAATAACTAGTCCTCTAGAAATATTTTCTCCATCATTGTATTCTATATTATTAATTGATTCTACTGAACCTAAAGGTTATGAAGAAGCAATGCAGGTAGATACCAAAAAGTAGTGGGAGCTAGGAATGAAAGAGGAAGTAGATTCCTTGTTGTAGAATCATACTTGGTAATTAGTCCAATTGCTTGTAGGTAAAAGAGCAGTGCCAAATAAATGGGTTTATAGGTTGAAGGAAGAAGATGGAGGCAAGAAAAGATATAAGACCAGACTCGTGGTAAAAGGTTTTTCACAAAAAAAGGTATAGATTTTGATGAAATATTTTCTTCGATTGTAAAGATGACTTCTAATAGAACTATTCTAAGTCTTGTGGCTACGAAAGAATTGCATCTTGAATAGATAGATGTGAAAACAACATTTCTCCATGGGGATTTGGAAGAGGGAATATACATGTAGCAATGATAGGGATATGAGGTCAAGGGTAAGGAAGAATTTTTGTGCAAGTTAAAGAAGAGCTTGTATGGCTTGAAGCAAGCATCTCAGCAATCGTATTTAAAATTTGATAGTTTTATGGCTGAACAAGGTTACAAAAGATGACATTTTGATTATTGTGTTTATTTTAAGAAATTGGGTAGTGGAAGCTATATTAGCCTATTGATTTATTTTGATGACATGCTTGTTGTCAAGTCTAACATGCATCATATTAATGAACTTAAGAAGAAGTTAGCAAATTCATTTTCCATGAAGGATATTCATGCACCAAAAAAAATCCTTGGTATGAGGATGACATGAGACATGACAAACAAAAAATCATTTTTGTCTCAAAGTGAGTATATTGAGAAGGTGTTGAAAAGATGTAACATGCAAAATGCAAAAGAAATTAGTAAACCTTTGCCTAGTCATTTTAAGTTGACTAAGGAGATGTGTCCAAAGACACAAGAGGAGGAAGAAAAAATGTCTAAGATACCATATGCATCAACAGTTGGTAGCTTGATGTATGCAATGATATGTACAAGGCCAGATATTACACATGTAGTGGGAGTTGTGAGCATGTATATGAGAAATCCAGGAATGGAACATTGGAATTCAGTAAAATGGATTCTCTGATATTTGAGAGGTACTACTTCAAAGAAACTATCTTTTGGAGGAACAAATTATGATCTAAAAGGATATGTCAACTATAATATGGTGGGTGATATTGATAGTAGGAGTACCAATTATAGGGTATGGTTTTACTATAGGAGGTATCGTAGTCAGTTGGATTTCAAGATTGCAAAAGGTTGTTGTGCTTTCAATCACTGAAGTAAGTTGAGTATGTTGCTGCTACAAAAGTTAGCAAGGAGATGATTTGGCTATAACATTTTCTAGAGGAATTGGGACAATGACAAGAAGATAGCCCTTTGCACACTAATAGCAAGATTTTTATTCATCTTTCTAATAATTCAACTTTGCATTTAAAAACTAAGCGCATACAACTCAAATACCACTTCATCTAGTTAGTTTTGGAGGATGGACACTTGTGTTGGGAAAGTATGACCATCCTAGAAAGATAATCTAAGAAAAGTAGTATCTTAGGTAACTTTTATTTCTTTATATTGCATTCAAAACACATACTACTATGCCACAAAGTGAAATCAAACATAGTTCATTTCCCATGTTAATCCTTCTAAGAAAATTTCATACAAATTTAACCACTTTTAACAACATGCACAAAACAAATTCAATAAATAGAATCATGAAGCATGAAAGAATAGAAGATATGAACACACAAATTTATGTGGGTAAAACTCTTTCAGGTTAAAAACCCCACACTCCAAAAGTTGGAGATCCATTGTATTATTCAACAACACAATACATGGTTACAATACAATTTAGGATCTAAGCCTTTATATGGAGTTTCACATCCTATTCTATTTGGAGAAAAATTGATAGCATAACCCCTCTTTAATTTTGTCTCCTCTCTCTTTACATTTCTTTGATCAACCTCACAGTCAAATCACAGATTGATCAAAACAATCCCTGCATTGTTACAATTCTATTACAACATACAATGCAAATTAACCTCTAACCAACCTCCAATTATAGAGTGTCCTAATTTTCATTCAACATTCATCCATGGATAGTCACTTCAATTCTGAGGAACTAACCATTTCCAATAGTCATTTCAACTTCCCACAATTGAAAAACCACAAACAATTTAACTATCAAACCTATGTAAAAGTTTCAAGGAGACACTAAACTCAATCTCACTAAAACCTCCATTATTCATCACACCATTGAAGGGGCTTCGGTTATCATCCCACCAATGTAGAAGTTTCCCTCTAATGTGAACTCTTAAGGATCATTCAACATTGTTGCTACTGTCATTGGTATATTAGAGTGACAAGGCTCAAGGTCTTGATGAAATAGTATTGTCACCTCAACATGGATTTTTTGGACTTCTGAAGGGACAAGTAATAGAGTCCCATAAAAGACTCAAGTTCACATCGATGAAGGGTCTAGAATCTATATCAGGCTACCAAAGAGACAAATTTGAGACTCTTGTTGAAGCTACCATCTCTCACTAATAGAAGACTTAATTCCAATCCATAAAGTAATTTCAGCCCATCAAGGGAATAGTGAAAAAGGTCCCATCGATAATGAACAACTAGGTTGATAAGGAGATAAATGCACAACACTAAAAGTAGAACATCAAGCCAGTAATTTGAAGCACCTTTTTCCAACATGCTCCCACTTGATGAAGAACTTATTGGATACTTCCAATCAATGCTCGAAGTCACTGTAGCACCCAATACACATGCAACAACATTCAAAATGTTCATCATCTCTAGCAATAGTTCTAGCCATCCTCAAAAGGAAAGGAACTAGCCATGGTGTATATGCACCAGTCTAAAAAAAAGACACCAATATCAGGCCAACTAACAACAATGATTACAAATCACTAATACCGCTCCACTATGCTCTCAATCTTTACATAAGTATAAACAACATCAAATTCAAAGCCCCCAAACCAAAACACAAACATGAAGTAATCCTCTAGAAGACAAGATAGAACAAAAACTAGCACAACAACCAAGAAACTAATTGCTTTCATCCAGCTAATCAAACCCACAAGATTGAAAATAGCACACAAAATAAATTCTAATCCATCTAGCCAATCCATACCTCCAAGGTATTCACTTCAAAAAACTAATGCCACTAGTGGCATCCTATAGAGAGTGAAAACAACATCATGTAGTACCAAGGAACTATCCACAATAATATGCAAAACCTATAAGTACAACCCTCACCACAAGTCTCCATCGCTTTCCCAAGTTCTCCACACCTTGCAAAGGAAAGAGATAAAGGAACCTCCATGTCATCACTAAACAACATAAGTGAAATGCACAAGACCACAAGCTAGTGATCACAATAGCTCCCTTCAAACCTCAAACCAATGTAATGTGAAACCAACCATCCAAGAAGATAACTAAGACAAAGAGAGAGACTCTAGACATCATATACCTATAGAAAATCCTTCTACGTACACCTCTAAGTGTTAGTTTTTTCAAGTAAGATATCACTCACAATACCCAAAAATGCAACATATGTACCATGTAACTTAATGGATGTAAGCTTCTTCAAAGAATATCAAACTACTCCATTTCCCATCTCAGGAAATCAGCCCATAAACCATCTCCTATCAAATCTCATCAATGAAAGATATCTCAAACTCAAAAGCACAAGGAAACTTTTATTTAAAACATCCCTCAAATGAATCCTCCAAAACTAATTACATAGCTCAAGACCCATATCTATGAAAGATAAAACATATAGACTCATGCTAAACCATCCTCAAATGATTCTCCATAATCAAATACCATGAATCAACTCAATCCTATGAGAATCAAAGAAATAACACATCTAAAAGATATAATGGGAAAATACCTCTCAAATCATAAACTACCGAGTAGACCAAGAGTGGGGAATAAGATTGATCTTTCAAGATATACAATCCAACACGACTTCTTCAAGAGAAATCTCCTCATAGGTCTTTATTGAACTCACATCCAAGTTAGGTGTAGGCTCCATGAACTTTCTACTGAAACCTCATTAAGAGTAATAATCTCAACAACACTTCCCTCATTTTAAGAGAATTACAGCCTCACCTCATTCTCCATGTATCCATGAGCACCAATAGAAAATCATCTCATGCCAAACTCTAAATGCATTATTACATCGTCATGAAGTTCTCAAGCATATGACTAGTGTACCCGAAAAACATAGAGAATCACTAGACCATTGTCAAAGCTCCAATCATCTAAAATAGGAACTTATCATGACATCATGATCTTACCATCCCCCTTAGGAGATCCCATGCTCCAAGTGAACATACCACAGTCTCAAGAATAATTCATCATTCCAAAACTCTAGTATGTAAACAAGAGTATACCATGACATTTAAAGAAAAATAAACTCTAAAACAACATCACCTATCAAGCACCACCAACACCTCAACTAAAGACTCCAAGAGTCTTCCATGGCTCTTAGATGATGCATACCTTCCAATAGTGTCCATACAAATGCGAAAGAACCCTTCTGTAGAAACAAGATCTAAGTGTCCCTCCTAGTAACATATGTAACACCAAAGAAGATCATTTATTTAGAGTCATTGCTAAAGCTCCCACTTAAACATGACAACCAAGCTCTCCAAGCATCATGACCAAACATTTGCTAATATGAAAATCATTCAGATCCACTTAGCAACATGTCCATCTGACAACAATTTCAAGTGATACTAAGATCTCCAAACCAGGCAAAAAAATATCATCACTATTAAGCACTTACACAAAAGTATGTACCCAAGCTATTCATGACATCATGATACAATATGTTTTAGATTTCCATAGTCGACTATCATGCTCTTTAATGTCATCATCTCACCCTAAAGCAACACACACCAATATTCCAATGACCACAGACAAGGCCAATTGATGAAGTCTACACCAACTTTGTATCAATCTTGTGGATATTGACAGTCCACTTCTAATTTATCCCACTGCAACCAATGGGTAGCTAATCCACAAACTGCATAACTCAAAGATCCCAAACATAAAATGTGAAAATCCATCATCATATTAGTAATATGAAAAACTAGGTTATAGCATAAGCTAACATGTAGCTTCTCATGACTCAAACACCAGAGCACCAACATATCCAGTTTACCAAATGAAACTACAATAAGAGCACTATAGTTAGGAACCTCTCCAAGCATTACACACAATTTTTTAGTGACTTAATCACATACCAACACTCCCATATAGAGAAATCATCTCACCTTCCCACTCCATGCTAGAAGCATGTATGTAGAACTACAACCATCTCATCTAGTAACACCCCCAAAAGCTAGAGTCTAAAAAATAGCTTAACTGTAGCTCCATAAACCACAAGTTTTTCTAGAGTAAAACCATATATTTTTAGGAAAAAATATAAAACCCTCAAACCCAAGGAACATGAATCTGAGGCATGCAAGAACAAAGAATCCATAATAGGAAATAGGAGTTCAAGAAATCCAAGCTTGTTGTAGGCCAACTCTATAACCACCAACATGTACATGCATCCAAGAGAGATAGGCTATTTGTAGAAGCTTCCAGGACATCTAATGATTAAATCCATAGCCTACTTGCAATTAGGGTACCATAAAACTATGCCAAGTTCTAATACCAGGGAAAAACACCCAACATAAGCACATTACTCCATAGCCGAGAAACAACCCAAGCTTCACCATATCAATAGGGAGCCTCTCACATGGACATCCAATATGAAAAATTTGTTGTAACACAACCACAAAAAAAATATCACACCCCCTGCATCAGGATTCTACTATTGTCAACTATGAGCCTTAGATCACAACATTTTGATATGACCCGTTCTAGTTTATCCATCTTCACCATCTTTCATGCTAAGTGTTGTCTCTTGAAATTCAAACAAAAGAGCAAGAAATTCTACTCACCAAAGGATTATTCATCAACCGATTCCTTCAAATTTTTTCAAGCTTCCCAAACTAAGAAATCTTCACCAAAGAAATACTCAAAACCAAACACACTAGGAAGATTCAAATTCTAGAAAAAGGCTCTAATACCACTTGTTGGGAAAGTACAATCATCCAAGAAAGAGAATCTGAGAATAGTAGTGTCTTAGGTAGCTTTTATTTCCTTATATTGCCTCAAAAAAACATACTACTATGCGACAAAGTGGAATTAGACATAGTTCATTTCCCATATTAATTCTTCTTAGAAAATCTCATGCAAATTTAACCATTTTTAACATGCAAAAAATAGATTCAATAAATAGAATCATGAAGCATGAAATAATAGAAGATATGAACACACAGATTTACATGGGTAAATCCATTTCATGTAAAAATCCCCACACTCCAAAATCCAAAGATCCATTGCATTATTCAGTAGCACAATACATCATTACAATACATTTCAAGCTCTAAACCTTCACACATATTTTCACATCCTATTCTATCTAGAGAAAAATTGACAGCATAACCCCTTTGTAATTTTATCTCTTCTCTCATTACATTTCTCTGATCAACCTCACAGTCAAATCACAAATTGATCAAACAATCCTCGCATTGTTACAATGCTATTACAACATACAATGCAAATTAACCTCTAACCAACCTCCAATTACAAAGTGTCCCAATGTTCATTCAACATTCACCCTTAGTTGCTTCAATTTTAGGGAACCAACTATTTCCAACGATCGTTTCAACTTTTCACAACTAAATGGCCACAAAAAATTTAACTGTAAAACATATGCCAAAGTGTCGAGGAGACACTAAAATTAATCTCACTAAAACCTCCATTGTTCATCGCACCATCAAGGGGACTTAAGTTATCATCCCATTGATGTAGAAGTTTTCCTCCAATGTGAACTCTTCAAGACCATTCAATGCTATTGTTACTATCATTCGTATATCAGAGTGACAAGGCTCAAGGTTCTCGTGACATAGTATCATCACCTCGACACAGCTCCATTGTACTATTGAAGGGATAGGTAAAAGAGTCCCATCAAAGAATCAAGTTCACACAGATGAAGGGTCTAGACTGTGTATCAGGCTATTGAAGAGACAACTTTGATCTCCTACCAAAGCTACCATCTCTCACTAATAGAAGTCTTAATGCCAAGCCATAAAGTAATTTTGGTCTATCAAGGGAACAGTAAATAAGGTCCCACTAATAATGAATAGTTAGGCCGATAAGGCGATAAATACACAACACTACAAGTAGAACATCAAGCCAATAATTTGAGGCACCTTTTTTACAAGAAGTTGAAGCTAGAGAAAATTCACACAAGTGAGAATCCTGCAGATATGTTCACAAAGGAATTTACATGGGAGCAACTAATTTCCTCATTAGTTTATGTTCACCTTCATGACTAATAATGGTGGGTATAAGAAACCAGCTAGACCTATAATCTAGTGGGAAATACACATGCAATGGTGTCATCTAGGATTAGTCTCCAAGTGGGAGATTGTTTGGTGTGGAGCCTAATCAGTCTCCAAGTGGGAGATTGTTGGTATGTGGTGACTAATCATGTAAATACTATACACTCATAATGTATCCTCATCAAGGTTTGAGGGTGCAACCCTCAATTTTTTTTCTATTAACATGTCAAGCTTTTCCTGCTAACATGTCAAGGTTTTCCCATTAACACGTCAAATGAAAAAAATGACTTTGTAAAACTATAATTCTAGAAGCTTCCGCAAATCTAGTTATAAGTGACTAGGACGCATGTTGCGGTGGTGTATATATGAGATTATAATATGTTTTGTTAAATAAGAAAACTAATAGGGGGTGAATTAGTCATCACATATTTTAACCTTTAATTCAATCACCAAGACTAATACATGAAACAACTTAAATGATTAGTCATCAAAACATCAATGCAGTAACTCAAATTCAACACATAAACACAATAACACCAGATTTACATGGATAAAAGTCATGCATACTTTTTGAATAGATCAAAGTCACATTTTCTATTTCACTTATCTTCCTTATTTTCTTATGCATGGTTTTCATTACTAGCTCATCCTGTATATATACTATCTCCAACCTTGAAAAATATACAAAGTCAGCCATCCAACTTCAAATAAAAATTAGGTCAGCACCAAACATCCTAGGGTGGAATTATAATTAAGGTTACCCAAACACACACTTCACTGAGACCCAAAAATAGATCCATCACGCTTCATTAACTTTGAAGATAGTACTCAACACACGATCGTCCAAACCAATGTAAAACACATAGAACAATTAAGCTCAAAACTTCTAGAAACCAAAAATATCTTCAATGAAATATAAACATATTAACTCTAGAACCACAAGTCAAAATACTTCAACAAAGATAAATATGAACCAACAACCTTCTTTCAGACTTCAACCAAAACATAGAGAACCATAGTTCACAACTGGTAAACACAACTCAAACTTCACAACAAACCATCAACCAAACATCTAGATATAAAAACCTTCAACAAACATGACCAACATATTTGAATCGCATGAACACAGTGGAAAATACTGAAACAACATCTGAATACCTACAATCTTCCTTTAATATAATTTTCTCAATATCCTCAACATATACAACCAACAACAACTAGTAGATAACTAGTTGACTAGTTGACATCAATGAAAACACCTTCATTCCTTTCTCTATTCTTGCAACAATATCCCCTTTTGTCATTGATGGCAACACATGATGTGAAAAACCATCAAAGACACCATAACATATCTGAATATACTTCTCAAGATTTTTATTTTTGTTTCTCCCCCATCAAAAGATCATCTTGTTCATTATCCGCTTTCTCTCATCAGCTTTTTCTCCTTATTCACATGCTTTCTCTCCCCCTTTGACATCAATGGAAAAGGAAAAGGATATATTCATTGAATCTTCCTTTTACATGAAAACATAATACTCACAATGACTACACTTGAAAAATAGAACCATGAATCCATTGGACTGATGCACCTCCAAATGAATCTTATTTTATGAAAGGAGGGGCAATAACCCCTAACTTCTCCTAGAGATACTCAAAAGTATCTTTAGGAAGAGCCTTCATAAATATATCTGCAATTTGATTCTTTTTCGAAACATACTCAAGCTTGAGTTCATTGCCCATGACCTTCTCTCTCAAAAAATGGTATCTAATATATATATGCTTCATCCTCATGTGCATCACTGGATTCATTGAAATGTTAATTGCACTTGTATTATCACAGAAGATAGAAATGGGATCATCATATAACACTATGATATCTTTCAATGTCTATTTCATCCATAAAACTTGTGTACAACAAGATGCAACAACAATATATTTAGCTTCAACAGTAGACAAAGAGACTAAATATTGCTTCTTACTCAACCATGCTACCAATATGTATCCAAGAAAGAATTCACCACCACTTGTACTCTTTCTTTCATTGACACATCCAACCCAATCTACATCTATATATGCACTAGGAGTAAATTCAATATCTTTAGGATATCAAAATCCATAATTCGGAGTTCCATTCAAATATTTGAATATTGTTTTAACTACAACATGTATTTCCTTTAGATCTTCTTGAAATATAGCCACAAGATGGATTTCATGCATTATATTCAGTCTAGTAGTAGTCAAATACAGTAATCCACCAATCATAGATCTATACTTTCTCTAATCAGCCTTAGGTGAATCAACATCTTTACTCAATTTGAAACTAATCACCATAGGAGTACTTAACAGTTTGGAACCATCATCCCAAATTTCTTCAACATCTCTTTTACATACTTAGACTGTGAAATGAAAATTCCTTTCTTTGTTTGATTAATCTATATCCCAAGAAAGAAATTCATCTCCCCAAACATACACATTTCAAATTATTTTTTCATCTCTTCTACAAACATCTTGCACATCTTTTCATTTCCTCCAAAGATAATGCCATCAACATATACAACTACAATCAGCTCTATCATTTTCAATCTTAAAGTACAAATTACTATCTGACACCTTTGTTAAATCCTTGTTGAATCAAATACATGTCTAACCTTGCATACCAAGCTCTAGGAGCTTGCTTCAGTCCATATAAATCTTTCTTCAACCTACACACCATATCCAATTGATCTGTTAACTAAAATCCTTCTGGTTGTTCCATGTAAACTTCTTCTTCTAGCTCACCATTCAAAAATGTTGACTTAACATCCATCTGAGAGACTTTGAAATCTTTATAAGCAACCAATTCCAAGAACATCCTTATATCTTCCATTCTTGCTACTAGGGAAAAAGTCTCCTGAAAATCTATGCCTTACACTTGTGAATAGCCTTTACACACAAGCCTCGCTTTATTTCTGACAACTTCTCCATTCTCATTCAACTTATTTCTAAAAACCAATTTGGATCCAATAATGTTTTTATCTTCTAATCTTGAGACTAGTTCCCAAATCTAATTCTTTTCAATCTACAAAATTTATTCTTTCATTTCTTCCTTCCAATGTTTATCTTTCGAAGCTTCACTAACTGTCTTTGGCTCAATCTGAGAGAATAAACACAAATTTACTTCAGCAGGAACATTATCTCCCCTGAGGCATGGTCCTAGCTCAACTTCTAAAACCATGCCTCAAAGGGTTGAAAGTAAATAAAAAAACCCATTTCCAAAATGTATCAAAAGGGGTGTCCTTTTTGGAGAGGACCCATTCACCCTTAGTGGTGAATGGGTCCTGGCACCATTTTCTAGGACCTTGATTTTTCCAAATTAAATGTTATTCAATTTAATTTATGGGTGTAAGGATAGATCTCTTGTAAAATGCAATTAAGAGGGCTTGAATTTTAATTAAAGGGGCATTAGGCTCAATTAAATAATGAAACTTTAGATAAGTGTGAAAGTGTGTTACAACATTTTACATCTTAAATAAGGTACAATTTAAGTACATTTAGTTAAAAAGGGGCCTAGCTTAATGTGAATGTGTAAAAAACATTATTGTGGACATGAAAATTGTACTTCTTTGCATAAAGTACAATCTATGGCCTAATTAGGTCCTATTTTAGACACCCTTGCATCAATCACCCCTTAAAAACCACATTTATAGGCCTCTAATGCTCATGACTTTGGACTTTAAGGCCTATTTCACTCAAAAACAACTTAAATCCTAAAAAATAACATTCAAACTATATATCGATAAATACATTAAATAAATACATTTTTATTTATTTAAATTAATTATCATTGTTTAAATTTAAATTAAATCTTTGATTTAATTAAATTTAAAAAAAATTTTCCTTTATTTTAATTTCTTCTTCTAATTAATTAAATGTTTCATTTAATTAATTTCATAAAAGTGATTTAATTAAATAAATCTTATTTAATTAAAGGATCTTATGCTTTCTTTCTAAAACACAATTAGATATTTTATTTGATTGTGAAATCTTCTCATATCATAATTAAATATTTTATTTAAATATGAGATCTTCTTATCAAAAATCCCGATTAAAGCTTTCTTCTTATCAAAAACTTTCTTCTGCTTTTAAAAGCTTAATTAAATATTTTATTTAATTAAGAAAAAGTTGAATGTCATCCACAAATAAATAATTGAATTTTTAATTCATTATTTATCAACTTTTAAATCTTTCTTTTATTCTTTTAAAGAAAGATGATTTCTTATCTTCTTATCTTTTTCCTCTTTCATAAAAATAGAAAAATCTTGTTTTCGTTTTCTTCTATTTTCTCTTCAGTTTCATCTTTCTTCAGCCATTCGATCTGCCAGGAATTATCACAACCGGCCAAATCAAGACAGCCAATCAAAATCATTCAAAAACTCTATAAATACCTGTGTGAATCCAAGCATTGATAATAGGCAATTAATTAGAGTTCATGCATTTAATCCATTTAGTATTCATTTATCATAGCATCATGGTTATTTCAAGCATATTAGTCTTATTCCATATCATAGCTTAAATCTTGCATCATGCATCACATTTGAATCTCGTTCTTTAGGAAGACAGTTTGTTGAGCCTAGCCTACAATCTAAGAACAAAAGTTGGAATCGACAAAAACACTAAAGATAGAGGACGATAGGACGACAATCAAAACAAAATATTGAGTTTGCATTTACTTACTTCTTTTGCTCTGTTTTGATACAATGTCTTATCGGTGTGCTTAAATAGTATTTTATTTCAATTCATTTACACATATTATTTTTGATCACACATTAAATGGTGCCCACCGTGGGGCACATGCCCCTATTTTAGAATTCTTTATTGCATGTTTTTCTTGCAGGTTTACTTGCAGGTTTTTTTACATCCGAAAGCGCATCTGGAAGATCCAAAAAATTTCTTTTTGCAGGTACTTTGGTGCATTTGAAAGACTGTTTCGGCGCATCTGGGCATTTCTGCAGCGCATCTGGGAAACAGAGTGGCGCATCTGGGCATTTCTGCAGAGTATATAGGGGTTTAGTTACTGCATATAGGACTTTCTTTAGCGCATTCAAATATGTTTCAGAAAATTTTTTAAAAAAAAAATTGCATTTAGATTAGCGCATATAGGTTTTGTTTTCGTGCATCTGGGTAACAGAGTTGCGCATTTGGGTTCTATTTTCATGCATCTGGGTAACAGAGTTGCGCATTCGGGTTCTATTTTCGCGCATCTAGGTGACAGAGTTTCGCATCTGAGTTGTAACAGGGATTCTGAGTCTGACGCCTTCCGCAGATAGAATTTCTTTCTTTCTTTCTTGCTAGATTTAAAATGAATCAATCTAGGGTAGCCACCACACCTTTATCATGCAGTTAAAATGAACCCCATGTCTGTTGTGAAGCAAAATCTTCACTTAGATTAAATCACTTTTGATTTTGGTGCACCTAAAATGAACCTGTCTACTCTTCTTGACTGTGCTTGAAAGTGGTAGGTGATTATGCTCTCACCCCTGCGGCAAACTAGGTGATCGTAAAACCACTCCACTTTTTCCTGTGGTAACCCGACTTGATAATCGAGTATCTCTCCCCTTACGCACTTGTGCATCCCGAAAAGAGAAATGGTTATTGACTCTAGAAATTAACACCGCCGAGGATTTCATCACCCCAACGCGACTCTAAATCGGCAACGAGCTAAAGCCAAGCTACACCCAACCGGTATATAAATGTAAATCTTAAGGGAAACGTAAGGTTGCTTGCAGAGATGTCATACGGTGAGTTGTACTCCCTTAAACCCTCGCTGAGCTTAACCTCTTTAGGGTCGGAGTGCCACCTTAATGGTGATTAATCTCTTGCCCCATGTATGGCACTCGAACGGGTCCCAACTAAATACCATTGTTTAGAAAAGCCAAAACCTTCTATCTCTAGTCCAAAGACTACCGGTGTGTGAAGCCTTCCACACTTTCGCAGTCTCGTAGTAGAGGTGATCACTTCGCCATGGGAGTTTCATGGGGGTTGGAAGCTTGGCTGACCTAAGAAGAGAGTGCACTATAAGGGGGAGCCCGTACAGCCAAGCTTCTGAATTCACATGCTACTGATATGCAGTTGGGGAAACCCACGTGGAATCTAGCGGATATTGTCCTGGCCTAACCTAGGTTGTGCTTGTCTTATTTTGTGCTTGGTTATGATCAACTTAAATCAGACTGTTTGCTGTGCTTTCAAAAACATTAATTCAGATAAAGGATCATCCAAAATGAATATGAAAAACTTCAGCTGAAACTGGTCAAAAAACTATCTTTAGAAAACTGTTTTAGCGCATATAGGAAAAACTGCAGCGCATTTAGACTCTGTTCTGGTGCATCCACTGGCTAGTTCAGCGCATTTGAGACATTTTTCAGCACATTTAGGAACTGTTTTAGTGCATCTATGCTCTGTTTCTGTACATTTGAGGTATTCTGCAGTGCATTTGACTCTTTCTCCAGTGCATATACCTCTTTCTACAGCACATTTAGGAAACAGAATAGTGCTTCTGAATTTCTGTCAAAATTTTTACACAGACCCGAATCTCTGAGATCTCTCTCCCATGTTGAGAAAGTGGAAATCAACCAAGTTTGCTAAGAAATCAGTCTTCAATAGGATCAAGAAACCCAAAATGAACTTAAGTTACAAAAAGACTTTAGACCGCAAGGAATTTTTGTATAAGAGTTGAGACGTCTTGCTCCATTATCGTACATTTCTCCATAGATACCAAGACTACATTAGAGGATTCACTGATGATTACGCTGTAGAACCTTTGGCTACTCAAGCTTATTATCAAAGATTAGCATTATCTCACCATCACAATCTTAATCAACCTCTTGAGTTTGAGAATATACCACAACCTTCAATTGAATATTCGACGCATCCTAGTCAAATCCTTCAGTGACCTTCTATCATATCATAGGATCACTTACATATGCCTGTTTTTACAAGATATCAACACAACAAACTAGGAGAAACATCTCAACAGGAAACTCCCACCCACAACATTCAAGAAGAAGGTGAACGTGATAGTCCTCTTTTTAGTGTGAGTCGCAATCCTCTTTTCAGTGACAACAATATGGCTGATAGAGAGGAAATTCCGTCTCATAAGAACAAAGACATGAACAAAACTCCCGTAGATAGTGATGATGAGCAAGAACTTCATATTAGAGAGGCTGAACAAGACCCCAAGTTTCTTAAAGCCCTTGAAAAGATTCTTCAACGTGACAAAGAAAAGTATTTTCTCTTCTTAGCTGATCAAGGAGCTAAAGTGCCTAAGGATTTTGATACTGAGAAGTTAAATAGCAAAGAAGAAGAAACATCCCCATCTAATTTTACTACTCTTACACAATAGTTTAAGGCACTCCAAGGATAGATCAAAGAGTTACAAGGAGGGACCACAACAAAGAAATACACTCTTGATGACATATGTCCTTATCCTTTTGATAGAAGTCTCAACATGATTCCATTTCCTAAACATTGTGAAATTCCCAAATTTGATCGTTATAATGGGAAATCAGATCCAATTGACCACGTTAGAGACTTTCGAAACATGACATTAGAATTTTCCCACGAGGATACTTATTTATTGCGATTATTCCCTCGGAGCCTTGGAGTTAACTCTATGGAATGGTTATCTAAGATTACACCTCCTGTTCAAACATTCGAGGAATTGATCAATTTGTTCATAGCACAATACGCCTACAACATTCAACACCAAATCACCATGATTGATCTTTGCAAAGTTGCGCAAAAACCTGGTGAACCTTTCACTACCTTTCTTCAAAGATGGAGAAGAATGTTTGCTAGGTACCCACGACATGTTCCTGAAAAGGAAAAAATGGTTACTTTCATCAATAGCCTCAACTCAGAAATGAGCTATCGCTTAAATCTACATTGTCCACCCTCCTTTGAGAAATTGATTGAGGATGCCATCACCATCGAAAGTGCTTTGGTCAAAAGAGGGACAATAAAACTTGACAGGGATAATCCTAGCTCATCCAACCATCACAACAATCAAGATAAGTCTAAATTTTGGACTCGCAACAAAAACATTGTAAACGATGGTGTTGTAGATGCAAATCATGTCACATCTAAGCCATTTGTTCTGAGTGCTCCCAATACTACTCGAAACAATAATTACAACAATGTCAATTCAGTCACGAATCAAGGAAACAATTTTCCTCCTCCAACAAACAACAATCAGGGGACAGTCAACAACCAAAACTATCGTGGGAACAACAACAACAACACTTTAGGGAATACCTCAAACACGAACCCACAACGCTTTTCATTTTTCCCTAATAGAAGAACTTTCACTCCACTAGGACAATCCTTAGAATCTGCTTTCAAAGAGGTTATGGAAAAGAATGTCCTTATGTTACCACCGCAACGCAATTATGAACCTAGTGTGAAACCTCCATCATGGAATGAAGCTTATTTTTGTGACTACCATAGGTGTAGAGGTCATCGTACAAACAACTGCCAAGCTTTGAAGCATGCTATTCAAGACCTAATTGACAAGGGCATTATCACAGTAGAAGGACAACAAAAATCCAATGAAGATCACCAAGCATTTCGCAACCCTTTACCGAATTATCAAAAGGGAGAGTCTTCAGACAAAAATGTGAACCAACTCGATAACAATGTAATCCGTCACCTCTATACGGACGATGAGCGAATCAACGTTATAAAAATCAAGGAGAAAGTAGACAATGGACAAGTTAATGTCACAACGAGAGTGCAAGCTAAAGTTGTCTTGAAAGGTGCCTCTTCGAAATCCACTGAGACCTTCCCTCAACATCATTATGACTTAGTTAACCAACTTCGAAAAACTCCAGCCCAAATCTCCATTTTAGAACTTCTGAAGATTTCCCCTGCACATAAGGAAATTTTAGACAAAGCCCTTTTTGAGACAACTGTATCCACGGATTTGGATGTGAACCAATTTCAAGCCATGGTAGGACATTTGTCCTCACCCACATGTCTTTCATTCTCTGACAAAGATGATGTTTCCATGACTCATCCCCACAATTCATCATTATACTTAGAGGTCATGATCCGTAAATTTTGTGTTAAACGTGTCCTAATAGATGGAGGGGTTGGTTTAAATATATGTACCTTGAAGGTGGTTCAAGCTTTAGGATTTTCAGAAGACTCCATTGATCCTAGAAGGAAGATTACTATAAAAGCCTATGATGATGAGGAAAGAATGTCTAAAGGTCTAATCATGCTACCAATCAGAGTGGGACCTGTTATCAAAAATACCTTTTGTCAAGTTTTAGACCGGGATCTTGCATACAACATCTTGTTGGGTCGTCCGTGGATTCATGAAATGCAAGCTGTTCCATCCACTTACCATCAATGTCTTAAGTTTCCATATGACGGACAGGAAATCACTATATCAGCAGATAATTCTAACATCCAAACTTGTGCCAATGTCAAAACTAGTCAGGATACTTTGGTTCCAAACAATCGAGAAGCACTTGCTAATACTTCTCCTAAGAATGATCCACACATCAGTCAATTAGCCGGAAGCTTTGACAAGAAACTACAGTTTAAGGAAAGTGGAGTTGGGGAATATTCTCTATGTCTTGCTAATCTACCTACATCACCTCGATCACATGGACAACCTTCTATTACACAACAGATATCTGTAGCATCAACATCAGTACAACTACAAACAGAACCAACTACCAAGTTCAATGGACAATTTATCAAAGAGAAATTCCCTATGGGGGATCTTGAAGATACAACAATTCTGAATTGGCTTTATAAGGATGAAGATGAAACAGTTCTAAATGTCACCTTACCAACTGACAGATATGGGAAAGGATATTCCATCATGCAAAAGATGGGATATGACAATGGTCCTCTTGGAAAAAGAAAAGAAGGTGTAGTTGAGCCTATCCATCTTCCAGGGCTTGCTGCATATGATAAAACTGGACTAGGCTATGACGCTACCCCATCCAACCAATCACAGGGTAATGTTTTTACACTACAAGAAGGTTTTGATAAGAAAGAGGCATGTTTGGCATCAATCCTGAAGTTCATAGAAAATAACTTTGATACAGATTCTGTTGAATATGAATGGGATACCATCCATGATGATGAATTTTGGAGAGACAAAGAGGTAGATGTGATACACAAGTATACACCCACTTTAATCAAAGGAGAAGGTTCAGGGTCCCAACCACAAGAATCTGAACCACAAAACAACTATGAGTCTAGTGATACTGAGTCAGATTTTAATGAACAAGACTATCAGGAGAATAGTACCATCATTGATCTACCTCATGCCTCGGATCCTACCGATAAATCTATTTTGACACTAACCATCGCCGATTTCACATGACCAAATGACTTGTTACCTTTAATCCATCCTAATCTCATTGACTGGGATCTAACTGGACCTATTGATATACCTATTTTTCCAAAATGACGGCTTATCATAAACTTCCCTTCCGGGCAGCATGATGTAAATAATTGTTCCACTAGCAATTTTCGCGATGAAGTCTTTAATCGAGAGTGTCAAGTCTCTAGCTACAAAATAAAATAAAGAAAAATGATCTAGTGGTGAAACCAAAATCAGCCAACATTTCAGATCAAAACAAAAGATAAAATAAAGAGCGTATCAGATGGTGAAAACCTTTTCAAGGCACTAGCTGATGGGAAACTTGACACTCTCCCAGAGCACTATCATGAGAGATCACCCATCTTGGTCGAGCCTACAAAGGAAATCAATATTGCAACTACAGATAATCCAAGGATTCTACAGGTAGCTGAATCAATGACAGATAAAGAAATCCCAAAGTTCATGAACTTTCTCAAAGAAAATCAGGTCAATTTTGCTTGGTCATATGCGGACATGCCAGGTCTAGATCCTGATCTCATAATGCATCATTTGTCTATTAAACCAGGAGTTAAACCAATGAAACAAAAACTCAGAAAGATGCATCCTCATGTTGCACTGCTAGTTAAAGAAGAACTCAAGAAACTCCTAGATGCAAGACCATGTAATGATTCCAATACAGTTTATGTTTATAACTGGACTTACCTAAAGGATGACTTCTCTTCCGCTTCCAAGCATCGACACTATAGTTGATTTTACGCCATGCCATGTATTCATTATCGATGGTTTCTCCGGTTATAATCAGATTCGCATTGCTCCTGAAGATCAGTACAAAACAACATTTACTTGCCCATGGGGTACATATTGTTGGAATGTCATGCCATTCGGTCTCAAAAACGCAGGTGCCACATACCAAAGGGCTATGACTACAATCTTCCATGACATGATGCACAATATTCATGGAAGATTATGGATGACATATTGGCAAAAATCATACACCGTGAAGGACACCGAAATATCACAAAATATTTACCAGATTAGAAAATTCAAGGTTCACTAAATCCTAAGAAATGTGTTTTTGGGGTCACGTCTGGAAAACTTTTAGGATATATTGTTTCAGAAAAGGGAATTGAAGTAGATCTTGCTAAAGATTGGGCAATCATGAAGATGCCTCCTCCAAAGAACATCAGTCAATTGAGATCCTTACAAGGGTGACTTCAATCCATCAGAAGATTCATTGTGCAATTGGCCGACAAAAGTTTACCGTTCACACATCTCCTGCATAAGAATGTTCCTTTTAGTTGGGATGACAAATGTGAAATGGCATTTCAACAAATCAAACAATACCCGATGAACCCACCAGTTCTCGTACCACCAAATCTGGACAAACCATTGATCCTGTATATTGCTGCAACCGAGACATCCTTGGGGGCATTATTAGCACAAGAAGACCATGAAAGGAAGGAACGTGCAATCTATTACATTAGCAGAACACTGACAAGTCATGAACTTAACTACACTTTCATTGAGAAGGCTTGTTTAGCAGTAGTTTTTGCCTCACAGAAATTCAGACATTACATGCTAACTCATACAATCAATCTTATTTCAAAAATTGATCCACTCAAGTATCTACTAAGTAAAGCATCACTAACAGGAAGGTTAGAAAAATGGGTCATGATTTTGAGTGAGTTTGACATCCAATATGTCGATCACAAAGCAATCAAGGGACAAGTTATTGCTGATCAACTAGCAGACGCTCCTCTACAAACAAAGCACCCCTTACACATTGAATTTCCAGATGCTGATGTTTTCACGGCAGACTCTAAGCAGCTATGGTCCTTATACTTCGATGGTTCTTTTACTCAACATGGATCGGGGGCAGGCATTCTCTTTGTCACCCCTCAAGGACATACCATTCCTTGGTCATATAGGCTAATGTTTCCATGCACCAATAACATAGCCGAATATGAAGCACTCATCACTGGACTAAAGATAGCATTGGACTGGAGGATTACCGAGCTACAAGTTTATGGTGACTCACAACTAGTTATTAATAAAATCAATGATGATTATCAGACTAAAGATGACAAGTTGTTGCCATACAAAAAGATGATTGATGACTTCAAAAAGTACTTTGTGGACATTCAGTTCACACAAATTCCAAGGATTGACAACAAAGCGGCCACGCCATGGCTACAATCACCATTGGTACAACTCCCAAAAATAGACTCATTATGAATTTCAGGAACAATTATTTACACCTGCCTATGATTAATACAACACCCGAAGCCAAATTATCTCGCCACTTGGTAGGATCCGATTCACCCTGTATGGTAAGATTTATGCCTACCTAAAAGATGGCACTTTACCACCGGACGTATTCAAGAACTAAAAACGAATCCTTTATCCCACAATCTTCTCGATATAATTCCTTATCGATAATTCTTTATCATTGTGGTCTTGATGGTACTTTACTCATGTCTTGAACGCGACAAACTGGAGCAAAGCTTTACAAGAAGTTCATGGGGCATTTGTGGTACCTATTCGAAAGTGGACTAACTCTATCCAAGAAATTGATTAGAATGGGTTACTAATGGCCTACAATGGAGAGGGAATCATTCACTTTTGTTAAAACATTCCCAAAATGTCAGATTCATGGGAATCTTATTCATGCTCCTGCACAAGAACTTCATTCGTTCACACCAACCTGGCCATTTTCTCAATGGGGGTTAGATCTAGTAGGGAAAATTCATCCTTCATCCTCAAATGGGCATAAGTTCATCATCACAGCGACATAATATTTCACTAAGTGGATTGAGGCAATACCTCTCTCTAAAGTCACCGGAAAACAAATTGCATCCTTCATACTCAACTACATTATTTGTCGATATGGTATTCCTAATGCTATTATTACAGATAATGGTTGACCTTTCAAGAATCAGGATGTTGATGAACTTTGTGAAAGATTCCATATCCAGCACAGATATTCAACGCCTTACTATCCACAAGGGAATGGCCAAGCAGAAGCCTCAAACAAGACTATACTAAAGATTTTGAAGAAGACTGTCAATGACTCAGGGAAGGATTGGCATGTTCAACTCAATCCCGCCTTGTGGGCTTACAGAACTAGTGTCCGAACGTCGATAGGAGCAACACCTTTTTCCCTCGTCTATGGAGCAAAAGCCATATTGCCTTTAGAAGTTGAAATCCCTTCACTAAGGGTATCACTAAAAGGTCTCATAACATATGATGAATACAGAGTTTCCCGACTACAAGAGTTGGAACTTCTAGATGAAAAGTGACAGAGAGCAGCTAACCATTTGAAAGCATACCAACAGATGATGTCTCGCAGCTATAATCACAAAGTAAAGCCATGTACCTTTCAGGTGGGGGATCTAGTTCTGAAAGAGAACCCACGTAATCAACAAGACAGAGAAAAGAAAGGAAAATTTGAACCAAATTGGCTAGGCCCTTATGTGGTTATTACAGTCTACGGTTCGGGAGCATACAAGTTATCAACGCCAGAAGGAGACCTATTTGATGAACCCATCAACAGTATGCATCTTAAGATATACTATGTTTAAGGCAGGAAAGTCCTCAAGAAATACAAAACAGCAAGTAAAAGTCCTAAAGAAATACAAAATGCTAGAGAAAGTCCTGGAAATACAAACAAAGAGAAAGTCCTCAAGAAATACAAAATAGTAGAAAAGTCCTAAAAATACAAAACAGCAGTAAAAGTCCTCAAGAAATACAAAAACAATAGAAAAAGCTATGAAGAAATACAAAACAACAGTGCCATTTAAAAATACAAAAAAATAAAAAAAAAAGGTCATAGGGTGAAAACCTGGCAAACAGGCAGTCTATTGACAGAAAAATACAAAAAAAAAAATCAAAAAGAAATCAGAAAAATGCAATAAATACAGAAAGTGAAAATCTGGCAAACAGACGCTATCTGTACCCCTCCATCTATTAGTTCCCGTTTTTGCACTTTGGCTTTTTAGCTTTTCTTCTTTCCGCATCCTTTTCCACATCTTAGGGTTATAATCGCATCATCCTGCTGTCATTTTGCCTAGAGTGATAAAACGTCTTACCATGGCTTGACTATTGTACATATTCCTTTCCGCAAGTTGTGTCAATAAACAGGGCAAAAACTCAATTGGGGGCACTTCACTTTCAGAGCATACTAACACAGCTAGACTAGGACATAGGATCCGATCATGCCAACAATCAACTCACGCGAAACATTATTCGATCATCAAGCCTTATGATGAAACACTTTTTCAGCAGATACCATATCATTGTCTATTGGATGATCCAAAAATCTGAATAATGTATAAAATAACAGTATTACAAGTTTGACCAAAGGTTGTTTGATTTTCAATATCATTACTCTGGAGCACACTCAATGATGTACTGAACTAGAGTGGCAAGGAACGAGAATGTTTTTTCTTTGTCTGTTGTCTTGAGATTAACGGTCAATCTGATGCAAATATATCACAAGACATGATGACCAAAGCAATATCATCGATGACAGTTCCACATTTGCATCAGAAAGGTGGTTAATTTTTGTCTGTTTATGCAAGAAATGCTCAGGTCATCTTGGTTCAATTATACCTCGATGCTTGTGTTCGCTTGCTATATCAAAATTCATGAAAGTTGTACTCTAGTCATCATTGGTGCTAATTTCCCCCTGATGCTTGTACATACTTCCAACATTCTAAAATGTTCTATGATGATTCAAGAAGACTTATAACAGGCTCAACAAACTGGTTAGTTTCATTTAGTTGCATATTTATTAGATCATTGTATATATCTGCATATTGGATTTACCTCAATATTTTGAAAAGTGGAATGAAAGCATTAATGGTTGTCATGTAGTTCTGAGCTTTTTGTGGAGGACATTTGGACAGTTGATTCATTTTTCTCATCAATTCATCATTTCATTCATTTTATCACTTCATTTTTATCATTATTATTTATCCTTCATTCTCATTTATCAATTTATCATTTCATTCATTTTATCACTTCATTTTTATCATTATCATTTATCCTTCATTCTCATTTATCATTTATCATTTCATTCATTTTATCACTTCATCTTTATCATTATCATTTATCATTTCATTCATTTTATCACTTCATTTTTATCATTATCATTTATCGTTATCATTCTCATTTATCATGTATCATTTCATTCATTTTATTTTATCATTCATTTCATCTTCATCATTGTCATAATCATTTTACCATGTCATTCATTCATTTTTTATCATCATTAATTTACCATGTCATTCATTCATTCATTATCATCACTATCATTTATCATTATCGTTATTATTACCATTTTCATTTATCATTTTATCATTTTATCATTATCAATTATCATTTGTTATTTGTCATCATCATCTCATTATCATCACATTACCATTACCACATATATCATTATCATCATTTGTATCACATTCACTATCTATCATGTTCATTTCATATTATCCACCTATGCATTTGCACCAAAAATTCAACAAATCAACAAACTCATATCTACATCATCACAAATCATTACATCAACATCATCCATTTGCATCATATCATTAAACCATCCTGCATCATAAGATTAGTCCGCAAATATAATAAAAACATATCCAAAATTCATCTCATATCATACATGCATAAAGGTAACATCCATATCACATCACAAAATGCATAAACATATCATCATCAAAAACATCGCCGCTGCATATCATCACTCATCAAAATAATACAAGTGTCAAATGTCCAATGAAGCTAAAAAGGGTTCAAAACATAATACATAAGACATGATCAAAACTCAATATACATGCCCTGCATATGTGCAAAATATATCAGTCCCAAACACTAGCTGGTAGATGCCCCTGAAGGAGCTGGTCCAGAAGGAGGCGGCCTGCCACTCGTACCTGCATCAAGATCCCGTCGAGGCCCTGTAACCTCTC
>VDFB02385862.1:0-31787 GCA_007258455.2 Sequoia sempervirens | reverse complement strand
AATCCATTGATTGACTTCATCGGCTTCCGGGGAGTTAATGCTTTGTAGGATGATGACGTGGCGTCAGAGCATGACCTCACCCGTTGCGAGCTGATTTCCGAAGTCAATGCATTGAGATGCTGCCTCTTCTAACTTGGTCGATAAAGCTGCTACCTTAGCCAGCTTACAACCCTCTGGATCGTCAAGAAAGGTGCTACGGATGACATCCCTGAACTGGTTCTGTACAGTCACCAACTCGACGTATTCTCCTCCCTCACGCTGATATTCCATGCAAGGGAAAGATATTACCAACATTCTTGCGAAGTTGATAATAGTGGCAACCACCCTTCTGTAATCAATCATCTCTACTGAATGAGCGTCGTAGGCTTTCACCTTGTACGCTAATTGTTCCTTCCAAGCAAAAAGATGTTGCTTGTTTTCCTCAGAGTATACTGATTGATATGCTAATTGCAAATCTGCAATTGTGCTTTCGTCTTCAAGCCTCTTTTCTGCAATCCTCTGTTCCGACTGCTGGATCTCCACACGAAGTTCATGTGCTCTATCTCGTAACTGCTATAGGTTTCCCAGTACGCATCTACCCTTGAGAACAAACTCTTCCACCTGATTTCTCAAGTGTTTGCCGAATGTTAACAATTGCCGATGATTTTGTTCGGTGGGGAGATCTAGTAGTCCTGCTGGTAGGGCTGAGACGTTGGGTGTGCCATGTATCAAGCTGGTGATGTAAGACCTCAGTTTCTGATTTTCAGCCTTTAAGGCTGCCTTTTCTTTACCATCCTTGGCTATTCTTTCTTGTGCACTCACCGAAGCTATTCCGAGAAGATCCGCCTCCACCTGTCGTGTAGTCTTCCTGAGGTTAAGTTGAGACAAAGTGTAGTCCTCTACTTGAACCTCGTGTATGCTTTTCTCTACTGGTGGAGCGGCAGTCTCTATGATGATCTCACATTCTGCATTCCTTTCTATGTGAACTTGCTTCTTTAACTTCTTCGCCGACGTGTCTTGTGGGACGGGGTCGAATTCGGTAAAGTCAAGCTCATATGAGGGTTTTTCCCTCTTCCTTCCTAGGAAACCTTCGAGCCAAATAGAATCTCGGCGAACTTCACTAGGAAGGACGTGAGGCCCTTGAACGCTAGATGTGTGAGACTGTGCTGGAGCAATGTCTCTTGGTGGCGAATCCAAGTCGATGAGGACCTGTGTTCGCTGTGATACTGGTGATGTTGGCGGCTCTGCTTCCATAACAGGCACCGTTTCTGCTGCTGCTTCTACTGTTGTTGCTTCCGCCATTGGTTCAGCCACTGGTTCTTCAACAACTAATGCTGCTGGTTCCTCCATGATAACTTCTGCTGAATCAGGGGTAGCAGTCTCTACTCTTTGTTCTGGGGCAGCAATACCCGTGATTATTTCAGGACTATGTGTGGCTTTCTCCACTGGTGTCCTCCGTGGTTCTAGGGTTTTGACATCCCCATCCCTGGGGAGGATTGTACCATTGCTTTTGTCTAGGTTTCCTTCTTGAAGTGGAAGGTGTAGACTGAACCTGTGGCGGCTCTGTTCTGTGAGGTATCACCTTCCTTGATTTCTTGCTGTCGAGATAGAGTTGGCTATTTCTAACCACTCTACTCGTTCTTTCTTCTATAGATGTATCTTCTTTGGCATACCAATCCACTCTCGGGAGCGGTTGGGAGTCAACTGAATCTGCGAAGAATGTGGGGAGAATGACTTCCCCTTCATCATCTGATAGGCCCTCAATGTCTGCTGACATGAAATCAGCAATCTGTGGGAGTCTGAATCTGCTGTAATTCCTTCTTCGCACTTCATACTCGTCTTTACAATTCACCCAATAATCTTCCATAGAAGACTTATGTGACGAGTGTTGCTCAAGGTATGCTGCATAGAGTCCTCTGGGATCATAAGATCTTCTATCAATGAGATATTTGAGGTTAAACCTCCTTGTTTCTTGACCCATCATCTTTGCATCTGCCGCGGATTCACATCTATATAGTCCCATTTCAACGGGAAAGTTAACAGCTGTCTTCCTCTTCAAGCGCAAGTGGACATGAACTTCGGACAACTGTCTCAGGAACTCCATGAAAACTACCCTATCGGAAGGGTGTCTTGGTAGCATGGCGGGGTGGCCAATGTAGCCATACACGCGTATGTAGGAGAATGTAGGAAATTGGATAAACCAATCTGCCCAATCCGCCATTGCCTCTCTGGCTGTCTGCGAAATACGCACGTGCATCTCATGGTTAAGCTCACGAACTATGTGCATGGTGAAGTGATCACTTGTCTTCTTGAAGTGTCTTTCCGCTTGAGTAAACTTAAGGCGTGTGAAAAACTCGTGAACCTTCTACACACCTAAGGTTCCCACATTGTTCAATAACCTGAAATCGCCTTGGAAGGCTATCAAGTATACTAGGTAGGAGCACATGTGGAACCTATGAGCTTCCAGATACCCAGTGATTTGTCAGTGGAGTGTGTCACTGATCAAAGTGGCCCAGTCATAGTATTCCCTCCTGCCAATGATTTTAATGATGACATAGTACATCCATGGCTGGAATTGACGACCATCTTCTTCTCCAGTGACTCTATTGAGTAGAGTGATTAACACTGCGTACTCGTCTTTACATTCTCCTCGCCCCAACAACTTAGGCAAGCTTGCCTTTGTCACTTTTAGCCATTTTTCGGCCATTATCCTTTGACATTTGTCCTTGGCCGTCTCAAAAGCTTTCTCACATTCCGTCAATGATATGACTTTGCTGTTAGGATGTGAGGGAATATCAAAACATCTTTCGATATCTTGAGGCTTTAAACTGCAAACAATCCTTCCATCTGCTGCTCTGATTTCTCTGGTGGTAGGGTTGTAATGCTTGATACAAGCGATTACGAGCTCTATGCTTTGTAGTGTGATGGGAATTGAAGCGGCTTGCAGCAATCCGGATTCTTCGATATTCTGCAATGTTATTTGATTCATGCCTTCTAACTGCTCCAAATCGACCACTGGATTTACTTGGTGTAGATTTGTGTCAACTGTTTTCAGGTAATCATGGAGTAAGACCGTTTTGGTCTCGTATTGCACCTGGGAGTACTGCATCCTGAAAAACTTGAAGATTGACTGTAAGCTTGACCTAGTTCGATGATTTTCGAACCCTTAAAATACCGCCGAAGTATTTTTCCTAAAAAAACTGCACATGGGTTTTGTTCGTGCTTCAATGCTGAACAAACCCAGTTCCTCAGAATTTGGATTCTGAAACTTTTTCGGAAAAACCCCAAAAAATAGGGGCAGCAAGTTTGCTGATTTTGTAAAATTTGTTGAGATGGGTTTCTCTGGAAAATGATGCTGAATCTACCCAGGTGATCTGATCTGATGTAGCCTGTTGCTTTTTCTGTCAGATGCAAGAAAACCTAAGACAAGAAGAGAGGAAAAAGACAGAAGATGGATTGGAAGTTTTATCTGATCTTCTTGAAAAAATCTGTCTCTGGTCCAATCCTCAAAAATAGCAACCCTTTCCTGCTTCAGATCTGCAATAAAAATGAAGAATGGACGAAAACCTCTTTCAGATCTTCAATGGCGCCCTTTGAGAACTTTGTGGCTGTTTTTTGTCTTTCAACCTGCAATGAAATAATGAAATGGACGCCTTCACCTTGAATATATATGTTTGGGCTTCAGATCCACAAATTTGGGGACCTAACACAAGCTCAAAAGGTGATTTGAGTTTGATCTGAAGTTAAAAAGGTGATTTCCACCAATCGTGGAGCGTTTTAGCCAACTTTAACTCAAAAAGCTTTTGACTTTAGTCAACAAATGACCTTTGACCTTTTTTAGGCGTCCCTTTTCATATTTTGCAAGTTTTTTGGTATTTTCTCTCCTGAAAACCCCCTGTTTGATCCTGAATCTGGCGTTGTCTGTTGATCTTGAGACGTCACGGACACATTCACTGCGGAGCAGAATCCATACTGGAAAGAAGTGCCTGGGAGGCTGAATGATAAAAAGCTGAGTTAAGGGCTCCAAAAGACTGGGCGCCTTTCCCAAGAAAGGGCGCTTTTGCCAATGCCTGAGTGATTTTTCAGTCTTCGTTCTTCAGCTTATTTGAAATGACCTCTCGTGCCTTGAACTGGATTTCTCGTTGATCGGAGAGTCAGATGTTTTCACATGACGTTTCATCAGGTACCCAGCTCTGTTCTGCTAAGAATGGCTGTCTTCGGGAAATCTGGATCTCAAATTAGGGTTCCTTTATTCAAGGGCGCCCCTCCTTGAAAAGGGCGCTTTTGCCTTTTAGCTTGATTATTTTCATCTGGCAAGTTGCCTACTTTGATCCAGATTATCCGTTGACTGCTCTGTCAGGTATTGATGCTTGCAGTTGCGTTTCCGAGATTTGCTTGAGCTGAGAAGGTCATCAAAGGAAGCCTTTTGTCATTGGTCAGCATCTGGAAGTCCAAAAGAAAGGGCGCCTTTGCTTTGAAAAGGCTCTTTTTCTTAGAACTTCATCGTTTATCTGTGGTTTCCTGGCAATTCCTCAACTGCCTCTTTTTGCTTCGTCAGCAGTTGCTAGTGATCTATTCATCAGATGATCTGGATGTTTGTTTCACTGTTGAGCCAGCAACAAAACGTTGAGAATGACTGCTTCGGATGATCTTACTGACTTTGTTTGACCTTCAAATACCATGGGCGCCCCTGCTTGAAGAAGGCGCCTTTTCAACATGTGAGCAATCTCCCCTTCGTAACATCTCCAGAGTTAGTCAAATTTTGACCTTTTTCGTTTTCAGGAATCTACTTCGTCAAACAGCATCTTTTTCGACCTTTTCCGCCATGGTTGTATCGTTGAAGCTTTTGAAGCTTAGCTTTCAGCGCCTGGTACTGGCCAATCTGCCATTAATGGCTGTCGAGCTCCTAACTTCGTTCCTGAAAAAGAGAAATAGACCCACCAGAGTAAAACGTGTCTTTTGATGATTCTGACTTGACCAATGTGATCGTGAAGCCCTTTAAGCCTATCAAAATCATTTTCGATCATTTCTGGGAAGGTCCTATTTTCGGGGGATTTCCCTAAAAATAGGGGAAAAAACCCTAATTTTCAATTTTTCAGAATTTTGTACATGTGTTCCTTGACAGAAACCCACCAAGATTCTATGATTGGTTTGACCTAAAACAGACCTTTCATGGCATTTTAACAAGATTTAGCTCAATTTACACAGAATGCCAAAAAATTTATTTGGGGTACAACATGTAAGAATTGATGAAGGAAAGCAATTCAAAGAAGTTGGACAAAGTGATCACCATGTTCAAACTATGAATGAAGAAGACAAAGATGATGAGGACTCCCAAGAGGAAGAAAAAGAGGAAGAGGCAAAAGAAGGAGAATCTTCACAAAAGACTCCCATGAAGATACCAAAGACACCTTCCAAGTTTGTTCAAAAGAACCATCCTGAAGATTTGATTCTTCAAGATAGATGTAGATCTACAAGGAGAATGGTGAATTACAATGAAGATTGTCATGCAGCTTTTCTATCTCAAGTTGAGCCCAAAACTTTTGAAGAAGCAAGCAAAGACAAAAGTTGGATTGATGCAATGAATGAAGAATTGGATCAAATAGAGAAAAATGAAACTTGGGAAATTGTTCCAAGACCAAAAGATAAGAATGTAATTGGCACAAAATGGGTTTTTAGAAACAAATTAAATGAAGATGGTAAAGTCACAAGGAACAAAGCAAGGTTAGTATGCAAAGGCTATGCACAAGTTGAAGGAGTAGACTTTGAGGAAACTTTCGCACCAGTTGCAAGGATTGAAGCAATTAGAATGTTTTTATCCTATGCAAGTCACAAAAAGTTTAAGGTTTACCAAATGGACGTCAAATCTGCTTTTCTTAATGGAGATTTAGAAGAGGAAGTTTATATTGAACAACCTGAAGGCTTCCTACTAGCAGAAGACATGGATTATGTGTGCAAGTTAAAGAAAGCTCTCTATGGGCTTAAACAAGCTCCTAGAGCTTGGTATTCTAGACTTGACAAATATCTCAAAGAGCAAGGTTTCAAAAGAGGAGATGTAGACAGCAATCTATACATCAAAGAAGAGGATGGACACTTATTGATTGTAGTGGTCTATGTAGATGACATCATTTTTGGTGGAGACAAGGACAGAATGTGCAAAGAATTTTCATCATGTATGCAAAAAGAATTTGAGATGTCAATGTTGGGAGAATTATCCTTCTTCCTTGGGCTGCAAATTTCACAATTAAGCAAAGGTATTTTCATCTCCCAAACCAAATATGTGAAAGAAATGTTAAAAAGGTTTAGGATGGAAGATTGCAATCCTGTTAGTACTCCTATGGTTACAGGTTGCAAGCTAAGTAAAGATGATGAATCCCAAGATGTGAATCAAACACTTTATAGATCAATGATTGGAAGTTTGTTGTATCTAACTTCCACAAGACCAGACATAATGCAAGCTGTTGGAGTTGTGGCCAGATTTCAAGCAGCACCAAAAGAAACACATGTTCATGCAGTAAAGCGTATATTCAAATATTTGAAAGGCACAATGGATTATGGTCTATGGTACCCTAGCAGCAATGATTTCACTCTTGAAGCATACACAGATGCTGATTGGGCTGGTAATGTAGATGATAGAAAAAGTACAAGTGGAGGAGCCTTTTTTCTTGGAGGAAATCTAGTGTCTTGGATAAGCAAAAAACAAGAATCAGTCTCTCTATCTACAGCTGAAGCTGAATATATTGCAGCAGCAGCATGTTGCACTCAACTTTTATGGATGAGGCAAACTTTAAAAGACATTAAAGTGGAGTATGATCATCCCTGCACTATTATTGTGATAATACTAGTGCAATCAATATCTCCAAGAATCCAGTGATGCACTCAAGAACCAAGCACATACCTATTAAGTATCACTTTTTGAGAGAACAAGTAGGAGAAGGACAAGTGTGTTTAGAATACATAACCACAAAAGAACAAACTGCTGATATATTTACTAAACCACTTCCAAGAGATACATTTGAATACCTAAGGGATAAATTGAGAGTTGTTCCACATCCATCAAGTTAATTGATGGAAGCATGTATTCAGGGGGAGCTACGCACAAAATCCTGTAGCTTCATGGAGCTGAAAACATTGTTAGAAGACCCCTTGCCATTGATGTCAAAGGGGGAGAAATTAGACACAGGGGGAGCAATTAGAAGACCAGGTGGCCATTTAAGAGGTTGCCATCAATGACAAAGGGGGAGATTGTTAGACATATTGTCATTGATGTCAAATATCAAAGCAATTTGTAAGACATTCAGATTGTGCTCAGTTTTGAAGAAATTATTATATTCAGGTTATCTTTCAGATTTGTAGTTCGGACTTAACAAACGCCCAGATCAAACTTAATCACCATTCAGGAGCCAGCATGATGAAGATTTCAGACTATCGATCTCTAAACATGTCCTTATGATCGTGGTCTATAAGGAATGAAGGTTCGACAGAAGATTAAAGATGTTATTACAATAAAATTTTGGTCGATGGTTCTTAGATTCTTCAGCATAACAAAGAAGGACCCGCAAATAAATTATGATCAGTAGTTTCAATTTATATATAGTAAACTACTCAAACACATTCCTTTATCAAATTAAAATCCAAAGAAGAAGTGATGCGGGCCCAGAAATTGTGTAAGCACCTGATCATTATCGAATTAAGATCTAAAAAAGAAATGTGTGGGCCCCGGATTTCTGGTAAGACGTGTTCTTTTGCTAAATGAACGTATTCTTCAAAAAAAGAAAAGGAACGATGTTTTAAAAAGACGCGATATTTAAAAAATCTCTTAATACGTGTCTTTTCTAAAAATCGTGCTTTTAAAAGTCTTCAAGTGCTTTTTAAAAAACGTCTTCAAGAAGGAACGCAATTCTTCATTTAAACATGTCTCTTCTGACGGGTATCTTGAGAACAGTTCGGGTATCTTGAGAACAGTTTTCTTCAACTAACGTATCTCTTCAAAACTCAACATAATTCGACTTTTATAGAGATATGTTCTTTCACTAAAAAGACACAAGGATTCGATGGCTAAATAGGGAATGAAGTAATCTTACTTCAACTAAATAAAACTAAATACAAGATCATCAAACAGAAAATCAGAATAATGAAATGGTATGAACAAAAGTTGAAGAGGAAAAGTGATGGTCTTTCATCAAAAGGCACAATGGTTGATCAAAGTATATATTTACAATTCTTTTTGTTTTTGGAAGTGTGGTTGTCAAGATCAAGAAGTCCAAGTTCAGAAGCTATCTTCTTGTGTGGGCTAAGTGTGAGAGTTTACATCACAAAGGCAGATTAGAGGATTGGCTGAGTGCAGGTCTGATTGGCTTCATTTGATTCATCCATCAAGTCAAGGTGTGGTGCCTTGCATTAGGGGTTGGTGCTCCTTGTAGGTAGGTGCCTACTAAAATTGTAAAAGGTTGGGGTGTTCCTTGTAGATCATATTCTACTAAATCATCCCTCTTGTAAATTGAGCAGGTTGGTACCTACTCTCTTAAAAATATTCAATAAAGCTGGATCAACTTGTGTAAATTGGGTCATATGAAAAAATTGATTGTAACAAGTTTTGAAAAGCATAATATTTGAAAGTTTGTGTTGATTTACTGATTCACCCCCCCCTCTCAGTAAATCTTTTGTGCTCTTCACCAACATGGGAAATTAATCAAGGGTTTTCAGATTTTAAAAGTGCTTTAAACTCTTATCATGAATGCACAGATTTTTGTCTTCAAAGATCGGCAGCTAGTTCTGAGCAGCAGAAAGATTTAACCTGCAATAAGGTGGAGTGAAGCCCTTTCCCCCAGGAACCTGTCCAATCCTTCTTGGAATAATATTAATTAGGATGGAAATATTGATGCCTTAGGGCTTAATTTGAGGAAATTAGTGAGGGATCTGAACCTTGTTATCTGGATGGTATTTCAATCAAGTTTGCTCTTGAAATCCTTGACTCTGTGTTCTAGATGATATATTGGAAGGTTACTCAGTTGAGTATGCAGATCTGGCCCTCATTTGCAGATTCTTTGGGAGGAAGCCTAACAACGAGGAATTAAAACACTGGATGGCAGTTTCCTGGCCAGATTGTCCTCTCTGCAAGATCTTTCCTTTGGCCAATCACTTCTTCCAGGCTGTCTTTGAGTCAAAAGAAATAGGAATTTTGTGCTTGAACAGAACCTTGGTTTCATGGCAGCAGGAGATTGTATGTAAAGCCATGGACTCCACCTTTTGTTCCTAATGTAGGTGAGATTTCAGAAATCTGTTTTTGGGTCAGATTGCATAGGTTGCCTGTGGTGAAGAATCCCGATATGCTCAGGAAGAAGACTAGCTTGATGGCAGAGTTTATATAAGATGTATCGGTAGGAAAGGATAGATGAATTTTTACCTGCATTTGTATGAAAGTGGACCCTTAAAGCCCTCTTATTCACTCTTTTAGAATCAGCTCATCACAGGGTTTGTGGACTCAATGCATTGACAATCAGGGGCTTCAATGCAAGATACTTTAGATGTAGCAAATGGAACAAGTATCAGTGATTGCCCCTCCTTAGTACAAGTTCAGAGACTGAATAAGATTTGGAAGCCTATGAATTGCAAGCTAAGCAGGGACTCCATTTGGAGAAACCATCAAAAAAAAATTGAGCAGGCTTCTTCCTTTTCTGAGGGCAGGGATAGTGGTGGGAGACGGGAGACTTCAAAGGACGGGACAGAATTATGTGGTGCAGGATAGCATGGATGATGTCCCTGGAAAAAGTGAGGATTTTTTTAAAATCCTCCGTTGTAACCCTCAAGATTAAGGATGAATGACAGCCTGGATACAGAAATGGGAGAGCATTTTTTGCAAGAGTCCAGACATTGGAAATCTATCTCCCAATAGGTGGTATTGCTAAAGTAAGATGATGGTTGAGAACCCTGTTAAAAAGGATAGGGGAAGGACGACTAAGCTAGAAAGTATTCAGAGAGATGCACGGACGGCTATTGGGGGACAGGTACCAATGGACTCTGGAAGCTCTCTTCCCACACAGGGTGCAGAGGGACGACTAAGCTAGAAAGTATTCAGAGAGATGCACAGACGGCTATTGGGAGACAGGTACCAATGGACTCTGGAAGCTCTCTTCCCACACAGGGTACAGAGGGCTTTGGCTCTTCTTTCTTGATTTCTTCTATCATAGATTGAGATTGGAAAGATTCTTGATTTAGTTTCAAGTTAGATTTCTTTGGATTGGGTTGCCTTTGGACTCCAAAGGCTTTGTTTTAGTTAGTTACCTTCAGAGGTTTGGGGTAGGGATTGGTGGCTTTTCTGGTTGAAGCCAGGATAAATTTTCTCTTTCAGATTTTGGTTTTTTGGGCCAGCTTGGTTTTAGTGGGCAAGGGGCCCATTAAACCTTATTTTATGGATCAAAATATGTATATAAGACAAGGGCATCCCATGGAAGTCAGTTATTAACTTATTTGTCATTGTTTTACTCTTCCTTCTCATCCATAAGATCAGCAGCCCCAGTGCAATAGGTAACCGTACCTACATCTCTTTACTTCACCTCCTAGGAAACTGGGGAAAATATATATTGTTGGCATAAGACTGATGAGACTATGACTTTCATCCCAATCATTGTATGTGCTATATTGGGTGATTTTTCGATCAAATTCTATATTATTTTTAGTTGTGTATTGAGAAGAAAATTTCCCCTTGTCAAAAACTTAAAAATTAAGTCCATGCAGTTCCTCTAGTGAGCTGAATTTATTAAGAGATTTTAAAGTAACCTCTCAATTCAAAATGTCCTAAAGAGGGAGAAAAAGAAAGTACATATATTAATTTTGATTGCTCATTACCAGTGTGTAACCCTGATACTGGAAAATAATGGAGTCTTGTATGACATATATCTATCCCAAATTCGATAATAAGTAGATAATCTATAATAAACAAGCCCATAAAAAGGTAATCGTAAAACCTCTAAAAACACCTTATAACAGCTAGATTATTACAAATTTACAAGAATTGTGATACAGTATCCCTCCTCCAACAAGTACATAACAAGATTTAAATTATTGCATCTTCAAGGATTAGCTATTCTCATACCTGAAGGAGCAATTCATATTTCGTATTAAACAAAAAGACACTGAAAGCTCTATGCAATAAGTTCTCTGACTCTATTTTCTCCATCAAGTGACCTGTTATAGCATTAATTCATGGCCAAGAAATCAGTTTATAATAAACTTCAGCACATCAAAAAATAATAGATTTTACGCTAGTCCAGCATGATTTTTCAAGTAATATGGAAAAATTTCCATTTTCTAAAGTATTAAAAAATAAACAAAAAGAATGAAAGAATGTACACTTATATCCATGACTGACACAAAATTGTCAATGCAATTAATATATATGGCATTTATTAATGAGGAGGAGGTGGGGTGCACACCAGACCCATCTATAAACAAAGATTGAAAATAATTTAATAAATAAATAAAGAATGAAGCAAAGCAAATTAAGCTCTCATGCAATGGTTTCATGGTTTGTTCCAGTCACAGTGTGCTTCATATGTTATGGGATGCATAATAGAAGAGTCAAACAACTATCAGGCTTACAGGGATGCATAGCAGACATCAGGCTTACAGGTAGGCTTCTATGTCTGAGAACTGAGAGAAATCCATTACAAAATATCAAATAACATGTTTCCCAACATTCAGAAGAAATGCACGCATCAACCAAACATAAACACAAAACAGATATGTACCTTCCAAAGGAAACTCATTCTTGCAAGTAATTTTTTTTTTCCAAAAACCTAGTCTTGCATTTTTTTGATTAGCAAGAATCCGTTACAAAATTTTCAGAAACTGACCAAGATACAATTCACACTCACCTCTATAATGTAAAAATAAGTCATTTTAAATATACATTGCAAGTTACAACAAGGATTCAACACATATAGAGCTTAATACAGATCAGTTACCTTTCCTAATTTCAAGCTGATATTGCTAATCTATAAGGGATGCAAAGAAGAAATAGATATGCACCAATTGAGAATCAAGGAAAAGGATACATGGTACACCACAAACAGATTTCCAGACAAGGTATGGGCACTTCAGTTTTTTATCTGTGCCTTTCCAGTTAATCAATGCACCTGCCACCTTCATTAACTTTATGAATAGTGTTGTCAAGTATTTGCTGTACAAGTTTGCTTTGGCCTTTCTTGATGACATCTTGAACTACTCCCCAAACAAGAAGCACAAAGAGCGTTTGTATGTGGTTTCTTTTGAGAAAATAAAAGCTGTTCAGAAAGCTGTTACAAACTTACAAGTGTTCATTCTTTCAGGATCAGATCCAGCTAATAAGATCAAAGCAATAATTGAATGGCCAACCCCTCAAATGTTGATCCCAGAGCAATCTAGGAGCGCTTGGTTGGTGTTTGCACAGGAAATGGTGGAAAATATTGAAAATCAAATTTTTTGGTATTTTCTACATTTTAGTAAATTGCATTTTCAGAGGCCTTCGGAGCGGAATTTGACCTTGAGACTGTTGTTGGTCCTTTGGAATGGATTGTTGAAGGCATACTTACTAAGGGACTGAAATTAGCGCTCTTGGAGATCTTTCCAACGGTGTAAAGAAATCCAGATTCCGACCAATGGACTAGATGTTATGACCCGCCAAATTGGGGTACCAAAATACAAATGTTTTTTGAAAATTTCTTTGTTGGTAATTTTTTCTTATCCAACTGTTCATTTCAAATTCCAAAGGATATGGTGACTGTTGAAAACCTTTGCAAATGTATAAACATTTGATTTGGAAGATAATAAAGCAGTTTTGCAGCAACACACCTCATTATGAGTTTGTTGTTCTGTTCGATCTTTTACAATACTGCAGGTTAACACACCAGGTATTGTCCACTGAATTCTTAATTCGGATCAAATGTACCCAAGGTCAGGAGCTTATGGATTTGCTGGCAACTATCGTTGATCTAGAGATAAGTGAATAAAATATAAATTCAGTTGGACCAAGAAATGTGAAGCTGATCCAAATTGGATCATGAGAAGTTAGTATATTCATCGCACTAAGTCACCATTCTCATTGACTAGTCAAATTGACCAAGTATGTGTCTTGGAGACATGCTTATCCCTCCTAACATGAATTCAACCAGTTGTTAATAGTACAGGATCATCAACCGATTGTTTTCAGATTAGAAATGGCTCAGTCAATTGGGGAAGCAAGAGGCAAACACAGTTGCTTTTTCCAGCACAAAGGCTGAATATATGGCAGCAAGAAGGAAGCAATTTGGCACAGGAAGTTGCTCAAAGATTTGGGATATGAGCAGCAACAACCGCTATCATATACTTTGACAATCAAAGTTGCATAGCTCTAACAAGAGATTCCAAGTTCCATGCAAGAACAAAACATATAGACATCCAGCGCCACTTTGTTTGTGAGAAAACTATTAGAATAATATCTTTCTATTTGTGTCGTTAATGTTCATCTCGCTTTTTTTAAGTTCGTCTCTTGTTAACAATTGTTTCTTGTAATCTATTTAAGGAACTTTTATTCCTCTGTTTAATATAACAACAACATTGATTTTGTAACATGGTATCACAGCCAGCAATCCTTTAAAATTTTAAAAAATTTGCTTTTCAATAAAAATTTTGAAAGGAATTTTTCAATGATTTTTTGAAAAGTTATATTTTTGGGTTCGTGTTTTTTGTCTGGGCTCCTGCAAATTCATGGGCATTCTTTTTGAAGAAATCTAAGGAGATTTTTTGTGCCTCCTCTGGTCGCAATTTCTGCTAGGGCGTTTTTTTCTTCTGAAGGCACTGAAAAATCTAAAGACTCTGCAGCTAGACGCGTACTTTCTAAGCATTCTTCGTTTTCAGCTGTTAGACGCATGTTCCGTGTTCGCGCGTCTTTGTTCTTGCTGCCCACGCGACCTCCCTATTTTCGCTTGCATCAGTGTCGTGATTTTATTTGTCAAGGCATTGCGTCTTTTACCAATTATCTCTGGTCGCGTAAGGCACTGCTTCTGTGCCATCCTTTGATCTTGGTGATTTGCGACATTCTTGGCGTCGTTTTCTGTCGAGCTGGCTCGTGTTTGCACGTTTCTCTACAACGGCTCTTCCTGGTTTGTGGTCTCTTTTTTGTTTCCCACGACCTGTGTAAGGATGGTCATGACCTGCATCGAATCTACTACCTGCGACCTAGTTGTGTATTCCGGCTAGGGCTTCGACTCCTTGTGTTTGGCCCTGTTTCCTTCGATGAACTTGTTTTGGTGACTAGGGTTCGTGGGATTTGATTGTTTTGGTGTCATTTTTCTGTGCGTTTTGGCAACTCGACGGCTCTCTGTTCCTTTACAAAAATTTTTTGGGTTCGAATTTCTGGCACGACCTAGGGTTTATAGGTCTCTGTACCAACGGCCAGGACTTGTTTTTATGCATTGGGATTTGTGCAACTGGTCTACATGCCTAATCGATGTTTTGGTGGGTTTATAATTTTGTCCCTTTAAAAAATTATTCTAGGTTTTTAAAAAAAAATGTCTCGTAAAGAAAAGAAAAAATCTGTCTTCTAGGTTTTTAAATTTTTTTTTTTTTCCCATAAAAAAAAAAAAAAAAACTGTCTTCTAGGTTTTAAAAATTCCGAGAGGGTTTATAATTTTCTCCTCAAAAATTAAGAGTTTTTCTCCTGTATACCCTAGTCATGGTTTCTGTCGTTCGGGAGGGCTCTTTGGTATTTGGTTTTTACCCCTTTTTTTTTCTGAAAAACGATGATTTGTAAGCTTGGGTTTGGAGAATTTTTCCTCAAAAATCGTGGTTTGTTGCAGTCAGTTTTTTGGTTGCACCTGGAGTTGCTTGGGCGAACATCTGCACATCTAGCTTCTTGCAGTCTGTTCTAGGGCGTGATGCTCATCTGCAAAAGTTTGGAGGGTTGTCAATTTTTCCTCAAAATCGTAGCAATTGTTCTCACTTCTCAGTGTGTCTTTGGTTATAGAGAGGGACAGCTCTCCAACTTCAGGTTGGCCGATTGGTGTTGTTATTTACAGAAGTTCTACAGTTTCTGGGAGGGTTGATGGCAGACTCATCTCAAGTGGCAGAGTCAGTGGTAGGCTCTTGTCTTTTGTTGCAATAGCGTTCTGAGAAGAAGGGGGAACCCTTCTTTGTTATCTCTGGATAGTTAGAATGATAACCATTAAGGGAGGGTATTAGAATAATATCTTTCTATTTGTCGTTAATGGTCATCTCGCTTTTTCTAACTTCGTCTCTTGTTAACGATTGTTTCTTTTAGAAACATCATCTCTTGTAATCTATTTAAGGAACCTTCGTTCCTCTGTTTAATATAACAACATCGATTTTGTAACACTGAAGATGGAGAGGTGCAGATGAGTTCTGTAGCACCAAAAGCATGGATGTTGACATGTTCACCAAATGTCTCCCAAAGCTCAGACATAAATTGTGCATTGGGAAGACCGGAATTGTGGCAAACCAGCAACCAATAAATGTTAGCTAAAGTGGGAATGTTGGAATAATTAGCTGCCATCACTAGTTGTCTAGATTAGATAGAAAGTCAGTCAATAGGCACTAAATTAGTTGTAATTTATTCAGTCCTGTTTCAACTTTCAATCAATAAAACCCTAATTTGTGCAGTCTTGTCTAAGTTAATATATCCCTAATCCATGGCATGATTAGTGGAATCTATTTCTGTATACCTTTGCTTTACATGCAGAAAATAATTTGAATAAAAAAGAGGGTTTTTTTCCATCTATTGACTATTTATTTTGTCATTCTCTTCTCTGTCTGCATTCCCTATCACTGGTATGCGGGGTCATTTTCAATAAAAAATTCCAACTCAATCAAACAGATAAAAGAGAAATGCACATACAAACAACATCAAATAAAAAAGGCAGAATTGAGTTCCATTTTACTACAAAACAACTTTATAAGCATCATCAGATGTAACCTTCCAAACACAGATTTTCAAAGACACTAGAACAGAGATGACTACTCACAATTGTATTTTGAGTCATGCCCAATGACATGATCCTCTTTATCCACCAAAATACACCTGCAAAAAGTTGTATGGTCATATTTCTTAAACCTCAATTTAAAATATTGCATCATGAATTTTTTTTTCAAGAAGAGTAACATTCTGCTTAAAACAAGGAACATTCAAGAAGTTGGGTATAATCTATTGTCCAAAACATCTTCCCAACATTCTATTTAACTACACTATGTTAATAGCAGCAAGTTATAAATTTAAAAGAATTAGAAAATTTTCTCTATGAAACATTCTATGGTAGGGGAACCTATACTGTTTATGATGCCTGTAATCAATACATCAGCAGAGGAAACAACAGATGCATGCATGTGATAAAAACTATTACAAATTTGAGGAAAGAAGAAATCACTAACTCTTGCAAATTAAACTTTTCTTTGCAAAATCATATATAATAGATCTGCAATGTGAAATCATGAATTAATTGGGCTTCACAACACAGAAACCATGTTTATAAAAAATCAAGATTTATTATGAGAGATAAGCTATAAAACTTTTGTATAACTATATAATGTTTGATTTGAATAAAGATTCATCAGTCATTACTCTTAAAGCAAGCCAAATGGAAATGCTATTGCCACTGATGCTAATAACCTAAGTTGCTAGTTCCGGTACTGGTTTGGGTTTGGGTTTGGGGGTTCGGTTTGCCGGTTCGGCTAAAAAAATTTTTTGGGGGGGGTTTGGTTCGTTTTGGGTTCGTTAGTACAAAAAACATGTAAAAATAAAATATATATGCAGCCTAGAAGCATGAATTAGGATTAGAATATCACATAACATCATGTAAACGACAAAACCACCATAAACTTGAATGTCATTTAAAACATGCATGATAAATATTCATTGTTGAAACTTGAATTGTGGTAGCTTGATATACAGAGTCTATTGATGCCAGGGTTCAATTTGTATGATTTTCAAAAAAGAAGCCAACTGAGTAGAGTTATCAGCATTCTTCACAAATCATAAGAATTTGTTTAGTACACTAGCCATTTTGATGTCTTCTTGCAGTCTCAAACATTATTTTGTATCATTGTTACATTGGTCTTGAGAGTGGTAGCTTAATATAACTCCACAATACAAAATCTGGTTTACCTGTGCAGTGTAATAGTGGCATAGGCAGATTTTTCTTTGAAAGAACCAAAGGGTGACTGTACAATTGAAGTGTATAAACACATATCTTTTTGTAATATCAAGGATACCTTTTGAATCTTCCATGCATTGTTAATCTAAAAGGAAAGGTCTTTTACCTATATGCAGCCATGCTTTTGACATTGTCAAAAAGAGAAAAACTTCCCCAATGATGCAAAGGCATGGCCAAGCAGTTCTAACTCTCCACATGAGAAGAGAGATGTTGGAGAGTACATCAAGTCAATGAGAACAGAAGTGTAATGTGTTTTACTTTTAGTTTGTAGGATTCTTCTGTTTCTCTATAGATATGTGATAAATTCTCAATTCAATGATGTAGAACAATTTTTGAAGAAAGAAAGTTGTGTCACAGTCCGCTTTCAATCCAACAAGCAAAAATGAAAGCTCAGCCTCTTGGAATGAAAATGCTTGTTTGCAAAACAAATGAATAAGAATGAGGTAGTTAAGGTGTTTAGAGTGATATAGAGGTCACTTTTAGGGTTCCCTTGGGCGTGGGCCAAAGTCAAACTCCATAAAACATTAAAAAAATGCTCAAAAAACACTTTTTGGATGCCTAGGCTTGTGGGTTCTGTCTTGGTTCGCCTGGGTTCTGCCTGGGCGAACCAGACCCAAAAATGAAAGACCTTGGTCAAACCCACAGGCGAACCAAACCAGGACCCGAACCAGGAGCGAACCAGGACCAGAACCAGGGGTAAAATAGAAGAACCCGGTAACATAGCTAATAACCTAATAAACTTTTTTATAACTATTGAGTATGTAGTGTTTTATTTGAATAAAAACTCGTTACTCTTAAATCAGGCCAAATGGAATCACTATTGCTTTTGATGCTACAGGTGTATATGGCTCAGAATGACCGCACCACAAGGCATGAAAACCTTCAGCAAGATGCCAGTTCTGATAGGTATCATTCCTTTATTTCATATGTCATCTGGGTGAAGCAGACTGCAGCAGTAATTGAACCTAATGGATTTCACGAACTTTAGTGAAATCCGTAATGGACCAACTCCCCTTGACAAAAGAAAATTGTTCTACAGAAAGAAATCAGTGGAGGCACTAGCAAGAAAAGAAAGCCACATGGGGCATGCTATGTGAGAAGTCAGCAGCTTGGATTAGGAAAGCATCACAAAGACAACAAAGCAAAAGGCAAAGCCATTTACATATCATGCAAAAAAACTGATGTACCACAACAACCTAAGGACTTGTTAGTACCATCACAACCAATGGACTTGCACCCTAACACTTGCATCCATTTTCACAATACTTCTTTGAGAATTACGTACTTCATAACCCATTATTTTGTTTCAATCAAACATCTTCAATTAAATTAATTATAAGGACACAACGAAACTCAGCTTCTCTTTGATCTCAGAGAAGGTTCTCAGCTCTGAGTGGGCTGTCCAATCAGATGAATCCCAAATCCACTCAGCAATAAGCATCCCCAATTTCCAGCTCCATATTTGCATGAGCAATCACTTGCATCACAATTACTTTCAAGGTGGACCTCACATACAACACAAGGGAGAAGATAAACGAATATACCATGTATTAAGTCAACAAGCTTGTAATTGTGAAAACATTGAAGGCAAGGGCATTTACAAAGCTGCACAGACCCTATTTTACAACATTAGTGTAGCAACAAAGAAGAGATGATTGCTAACACAAAATAAAGATTTTCACTCTACCATGCAGGGAGCTAAGAAAGAAAACTATTTCATTCGTAACATACCACAAGCTTGTAAGGTCTGGGAGATTTTTAAGTCAACAAGCTTGTAATTGTGAAAACATTGAAGGCAAGGGCATTTACAAAGCTGCACAGACCCTATTTTACAACATTAGTGTAGCAACAAAGAAGAGATGATTGCTAACACAAAATAAAGATTTTCACTCTACTATGCAGGGAGCTAAGAAAGAAAACTATTTCATTCGTAACATACCACCTCAATGCAAGATAGCATGCAGACAAAATGTGCCATTAGATGGTGATGATTGAGAACACTAACAGGGTTGGAGCTCATAATAGTCCTGCAGGTAAAAACTTCAAGGTACATGATGTTGGGGGTAAAGGCAGTTCAAAGGTAACTGTTGGTCATATGGTAATGGATCGGAGGATTGTCATCAAGATACAGGCAACAAACATGTTTACATGCTTAGTCCCTGAATAAATATGTGGTGATTAAAAATATAAATTAGAGTCCTTACTCTTTCTAATCATCCACATGAATTCACAGACTAATCATGTAACATACAGGATAGGTCTGGGAGATTTCAGTACAGCATGAAAGAAAATGTACACATGAGATATTAGCCAAGAGTAATGCATAAGAAAATGCAGCCATTACAGTTGCAGGGCCAGTTGCATCCAACACAGTGAAGGGAATAATAAACCAGGCATCTATGTTTGATCTCAGGATCATTAGGTATTGAATACAGTCCATAGGCAGATCGCTTCACTTAAGGTAATGGGTGCAGAATCACAGATAGTCTGCATTGACAAGATACAGTACAACAGGATGTCGTAGCTACAGTCAGTAGCACCAGATAGGGAGTGCATGCATGGTCTTTTTTAAAATAAGGATCTATCCCTTGCTTCCTTCGGCGGACTGAAGATCTTGATAGAACTAAAACATGCTTATTATTAAGTGGCTTGTCACAAAAAAATTCTCGCTTTCGATCAAAATTCAAATGATATAGAGATATAGCTGTTGCCTGTTATTGTTAACTCGACTTTCAAGTTGTCCAACCAGTTGTGGTATAGTAGTAATAGGGAGCAAGAAGAATAAACCTAGTTCAAACCTCCCTCAGTTCAATAGGATGACCCACAACCCCAAAGAAATGGTTATTACCCTCAAATAGTTAGCGAGACACAAAAAGTTAATTAGGTTCCAGAGGATATGCTGCAGATGAATGTCATTAACCAGCAGCACAAAGGAGAATATTACCTCCATTTAGTAGAATTTGCCTATAATATCAACTATTACTCTTTTCATCAGATTGTTAGGATATTTAGGCTAGGCGTGTGGTACACTTTGCAAGTCTTGTAATATTTGATATTTACAGCATGTTGTAATTTTGGCCCTTCATTAAATAGGACACCACACTTGAAGGATCCATGAGATTCATTAGATGACACAACTTGCCACTTGGAATGTTGGGTATGACCTGGAGGTTGCTTTGTTAAAGCATGATGGTGGGAATTAAAAATAAGCATGTAAAACAGTAAAAGAATCTATGACAAAAAAGGAGTTACAAGGTTGGAGAATCTTGAAAGTTGAATAGTTACAATATGAGCAAGGTTGCTAGGAGAACGGTACTAGTACCGGTACAGGAGACTAGTACCGGTACTGGTACGTCAATTTTTGAAAAATAGGAGACAGGGGCCAGGGGTACTTGGAGATGCCTTTTTTTAATATAATTCAATATATACAGAAATGAGGAAAGGCAAAAGCACAGATATGCCAGAAAAAGCTATCAGATATCCCTAGTTGCATGGATAAATATAGTTGACGGGAGAAAATAAGCTCATGCAACAGGCAAACAGGGACGAAAATGATAGCATGCACCGTGATTTAGTTTTTTTTTTCTGTTTTTGTTTTAGGCAAATGTTTCCTAGTTTCAAGACATTTCCGATATGGGAAACACATCCCAGTCCCTGAGACACGTCCCCCTGCAACCATGAATATGAGTGTTCATCTTGAGACACCAGGTGATTTGGAATTGTTGTTCCTATCTATTTATTGAGTTTCATTTTGGTCAAGTAAGATAGAAGATTTTGTGTAGGTAGATGCTGCCAGAATGTAGCTGGAACTCCTTCAAAATCTGGGTATAGAACTATATGTGCAAAAAATCTCATTCTATTTGTAATCTCTTGTTTGAGTTAATACACTGTGTGGCACTAGATTTCTAGTTGCATTTTCTTCCAAAATGGTTTTCCCAAGATAAAAATTTATATGTTTTGTGTTTGTTATTTTCTGATTTTTCTGTTCATTGTTTTTAATCTTCATTAGATAAGTTGTCATTTGAAATCTGCACTTTTCCATTGATTATGAAGTTTATTCTAGTCACGGGTTTCTACATTTTGTATCTTGTTTTAGTATTCATTACAAAAATGGCTCATTTAAGGCATTGTATGGACATAAGTCCACAACCCCTTTGGGTTGGGACAGGTTAGAAAACCATATTGTTCTTGGCCCTAAGTTGTTGAGTACAATGAGTCAATGTCATTAGACTCACCAGTTACCCACCCATTTCCAACTGCATAGCCAGTCCATCCCAAACTCAAAAGTTTCTAAGAGAATTGTGTCCCAATGCAGAGGCTCGCCTTGCCAAAAAACTCGAAAAATAAAAAACAAACAAGAGTAAAAAAATCCTAAAATGATTAAAGACACCCATACCTAGACCTAAAACACATATAACAATAAACAAAAGATATAAAAGCAACAAATCACACACAGTAAGAAAAAACAAAAACGCACAAGCAACTTTCAGGCAGCATCAGACAGCAAAATGCATTTGGGGTTTTTGGAGCAACCTATGATGATTTTGGAACAATCCAAAGTGCATCTGGGGCAGCCCATTGTACATTTGTTGCAGCCCACAGTGCATTTGGAGCAACAAAAAGTGAATTTGGAACAGCAAATTTGAAGAGGTATGTATATTTCTTTTCTTTCTTTAATTTTTCCATTTAGTTTATGACTTTTTTTTCTCTTTCAATTAGGGAGAAAGATAAGAAACAAAGAGAAAACTGAAGGAGACATTATTTTCTTCATTTCCTTCTTTTTTACTTGTTCTCTAATCAATAATCCATTGTTTTTCCTCTCTTTTTTCTCTTTAACCTATCCTCTATTTAAAATTTTGTAGTCTACTTGCAAATTATCATAATGTTGATGCCAATAAGAAACGACCCTTGTTGGAAACATGCCACCTTGGGTGCTAAGAAAAAGGAATTAGTTTGCAATTATTCCAAAACCAAACTTAGATGAGAAGCCATTAATTGCCTGCAATTCCATCTTGACCATATGCCTGCCTGAGATGCTTTTTTGTGCACAAAAGCCCCAGATCATGGGCAATATGGAGGCAACACATGTTTGACAAAGAGAAGATAGCGCAAAAGTGATGGCCTTGGTAGAGATATTCCATGTTCTAAATAAATTTATAATTCCTTTTTTTAGGGGCTTCTCCTTTTGCTCTTTGAAAACATGTAACCAAAGGTAAAAATCGACCCAACAAAGAGGTTTAGATTCTCATTTGGGACGCCATAAAAACACATGGTGATGGCAAAGACAAACACATCACCCACAAAAACACATTCCACTACAAACAGAGGTTAGTCCACAATTCAAAATAAAAAGCTAACATCTCTTCTTATGAAACAACACATTAAGCAAGGGGTTATTTGTGTTATCTACAACAAAGAGAGCCAAGAGAGGGGTGCAGTCATAGGAACATTGTCACTTTACCCCTCTCCTTTCAATGGTAAAAGAGATAATAATCCCACATTGGCCATGTAGGAGAGCATATAATAGTTTAAAAGGAAAGGAACACATGTAGTATAGTGAAAGTGAGTTATAGAAGGGGCACGATCTATGTAGGCCAAATGCCCTATGCAAGAAAAAAAAGCTTTTAAAATAATGTTGGGACACTAGCCCAACATGCAATACATAGTAAGGTTTATAAACATTTAAAAGGTGTGGAAGTAGAATAACAAGTGAATGCTTCTAGAAACGTGAGGAGTCAACTCTTCCCCACTTGTACTTTGAGCTTCGAAATCCTATGAGCCGGCTACAAATAAGCTTATTAATGCTTCTAGAAATGAGAGGAGTCAAGAAGAATGCTCTACAACTAAGAATAACCAATCATAACATTTGTTTAGTTTTATGTTACCGGGTACACCCCCCTAGGGTCTTGGTCACATACCAAAATTCTTCGAGTATTGGTCCTACAACGGGAGTGGCCCGAGTTCGTCTAGGGTCCTACCTAGGCACCTCAAGTTCGAAGGACCCACAAGGAACCCAAGGTGCCCAAGCAAGACCCAAACAAACCTGGTCCACTCTCAAGTGAACCCAAGGTCCACCCAAACCAAAAAAAAAAATCATTTTTTAAACATCTTTATAAACAAAAAAAATGTCAAATAACTAATTTTGCCCTTAAGTGATAAAATTGTGAAAAATGACATGCATCATGAATGTTTGTGTGGTTTCAAGGGCATTAATTTAGGCTTGGTGGCAAGGGCTCTGCCTGTCAACCCCACAATAGGGAACGTACCAAGGGCATTGCCCCTACACCTCACAAGGGGCATTACCCCTCAACCCCATTAGGATCTCCACTCCTAGAGCCTCGCTACTTAGTGGGATCTCTTATCACATAAGAAACTTGATTACAGTGATGGGGTGACAAGGAATTGGGATCTAACTCAAGTGTGATGACTTAGACATTATTACCACACAACTTTCCAAAAATCTCTTTTGATGAGGTAGCTTCTATATATGACATGGCTAGTGGAAGTGGCATTGTAACTCATTGTAGTTCAAATGAAATTGAACCAAATGTTGACTTTGATGCTCTTGATGAAGAGCAATATCAATACTATTGAATATTGATTGTAATTTTCATTGTGCATTAACATTTGACTAGTCACTGAATTATGAATTTATGAGTCTTTTCTTTTTTGCAAATTATGAGTATCACTATTTTTATATTTTATAATTTTAAAATCTTAATACACACACACATGTATATGTATACATATATGTATACATATACATACATATATGTATATATCCATATATATATACACATGTCTATATATATATATATATTACACACACACACATATATATATAATACAACCATACCCAACTGTACACTACCCAAGGAAAATAAATTGCTGTATCAGCAAATCCAAACCCTATACCTATACCCAACCCCATACCAAAACTAACAATTAGTTGACTTTCACTAGTAGCACATAGGTGACAAAAGTCAAGCTCTTCCCCATCTTAGGGTCGTTCAATAGGCAATGATGTGATCAACAATAGGTAACAATGTGTAATCTATCATTTCTACGTTTCTATAATTTTGTGGTATGTTTGTATGCATGTGAAATGCACTATGCATCAGCTGCCCTTCCTAGTGATGTCAACAAGTAGTATGGGATGCTTGTCATGGCATCGCGGTGAGAACAAACCAAGAAAGGGAAAGAGATATAGTATAGTATGGGATGCACTAGTTTTCCACTGTCCAACTAGCCATAGAATTTGAATTGGGCCTATGGGTTAGTGAACCGAGTAAGGAAAGTTGTACAATGCAATAGAGTCACATTAGCTTCCTCTTGCCTATTAGTCACTATGTGAATTTGTGTATTAGATTTGATGTTATTGTGAAGTATACATGTATATTTGATTCTTATTATTGTAGTTACAGGACTTGCCGAAAAATCATCATAATTAGCAAGTCCTGAGGCAAGTGGGCCTAAACAAATCCCAAAGACTCAGACCTCATTCATGGTGAGTTTGCTAGACTCACAAGACTCATTGAATCCCATTTGCAACACTCGATCATTAAACTACAATGGAGAAATAGAAGAAATTAAAAAAATAATAATAAAAATAAAAACTTAAACTAAAACCTAAAACCTAAAACACTCAAAAGGACCTTTAATATTTCAAAATTTTATTCACTTCATTTGCAAGCACAGAGAAGGAAAGAAAAAGAGCAGTGAAGCTAAAAATACAATCTATTGAAGCGAAAACCAGCACAAACATATTGGCAGCAAACGTTGATTGTAAGAACTTGAACGAGTTAGCAACAAACCTCAATGCATCTAAAGGAGTTTAAAGTGTATTTGGAAGAGTCCACCATTAATTTGGATCAACCCACCATGAATTTGGAGCTAACTTGAAATATTTTCCTATTTTCAATCTATTCTTTTTGTTTTCTTATTTCATTTGATATGTCTTCTACATTTTTTTTTCATTTTAAATTCATGGAATAAGAAATCAATGAGAAAAATAAAGATCTCTTTTTTCCCCTTTTTCTTGATCCATATTGGATTTTTTCTATTTTTTTCTTTTTTATCAACAAATCCTAAATCTCTTTTTATCTAGGAACCCTAAATGTTAATTATTTTTTTGTTTATTTGTTATTGCAATAAACTTGAAGTTTATAAATTGTTCTAATGTCAGCCCTAGTTAGAAAGAATCCTTGTTAGAAACATATCATCCAAGGGACTAAGAAATAGGAGTTGGTTTGCAAATTTTGCAATGTAAAAATTAGTGGGGTAGGAACTAATTGATTCATCATCCAAGGGACTAAGAAATAGGAGTAGATTTGCAAATTTTGCAATGTGAAAATTAGTGGGGTAGGAACTAATTGATTCAAATATCACCTCGCATAAATATCAAACTAAAATGTTACTTAGTGGCCAAATGACTATTGATGTTGTGCACATGTCCACAAGGTAACAATTCAATTAGAGGCTTTTGATTAGAAAAAGGAAAAAAACTAAAGAGATGGCAGCTATTCAGGGAGACTCTTCTTCTTCGATTCCACCATTCACTTAGACTTCAAGCATTAGTGACAATGGTAGTGTAGAGCCTAAAGTTTGCAGATCTAGATTGGATTCATGTATTGTACCATGCATTATTCCAAGTTCCCAACCTTCACTTGAGAGCGTTGATTGAAATAAGAACAAGCATCAAGTAGCAAGGAGTGCAATCAAAGAATTTTGATTCTATTGTTTTATCCATTTCACATGGCAAGGTAAATCCTTTGTAATTTTGTTTTAAAATATGTTTCTTGATCTCTTCATTCTGTTTACTTTTTAAATTTAGGGGTTTTTAGAATTTAAATTCTAAATTTTAGAATACATTCTTTTTTATTTTCTTTTTTTAAGGTCTCCTTAAAGGCAAAATCTAATACATGTCGTTGTTGCTAGGATGGGTTACAAAGCCCTTCATGATAGATAAAAGGCTTGATTTGAGCAAAAATATGGCAAATGTGAAGGAAACTGTTGATGAGCAACATAAAATATGGAAGAGTAAGGGTTGCACCACCATGTATGATGGTTGGACAAATAGGAGGAACAAAACATTGTTGAATTTCCTTGTTTCTTAGTCAAGTACAATTTTCCTGAAATCTATTGATGCTTCAAGAAAGATTAAAAAAATGTTGATTTCTTTTGTTAGAGGAAGTCATCGTTAGGGTGGGGGGGAGGGGAGAGGTGGAAAATGTTGTGCAAGTAATTACAAACAATGCAGCAAATTATGTTTCTACAGATAGACTTCTCATGAAGAAGCACCCCATATGTATTTGAGACTCCTTGTTTCACTTATTGCCTTGACCTTATATTGCAGGATCTTGGAAAAAATATTGTGCAAGCAATTACAAACAATGCAGCAAATTATGTTTCTACAAATAGACTTCTCATGAAGAAGCGCACCATATGTATTTGAGACTCCTTGTTTCACTTATTGCCTTGACCTTATATTGCAGGATCTTGGCAAACTCCCATGGACCAAAGCAATTGTGGAGCACACTAAAATTATTTGCAAATTCATATACAACCATACTTTGGTCCTGAACTTAATGAGACAACACAGAAACAAGAAAGAGTTGGCTCACCCTGGAATAACCCACTTTGCAATGAACTTTATCATGTTGCAATCTTTGCTTCAATTGAAGGCTGCCTTGAGATGCATGTTAGTTAGTGAGGAGTGGTGTCAATCTTCATATGCTAAGCCCACTACAAGAGTTGACTTAGTTGAGTGGATTTTCAATGGGCAAAGCTTTTGACTTCAAACAAAGATCATAGATATAAATTCATATTTCATTTCTATTTTCGTTCATTCTACTAGTTTATCGTTTATAATATTTTATTTTTTTATAATCTCATGTTCCCTTCTTTAATCCACTATCCAACTACACTACAATTCACAGAGCCTTTACTTGTCCTCCTTTGTGTTGCAAATGGGAACAAGCCCACAATTGGCTATGTATGAAGGTTTGTATAGGGCCAAGAAAGCCACTAAATCCATCTATGGTGGGCTTGAGGATAAAAATCATCCAATATGGGATACCAGTGATCAGCAATAGCACCCATCAGCTTCGCATGCCCTTACATGCAATTGCTTGTTCTTGAATCCAATGTTCCAATTTCGCTCAAATTTCAAGGATAATGAGGAGATTTTGAGTGGGCTCTGCATACTCAAAGTGAATAGTACCTAATTCTCAACTTAAAACAAGAATCATCTCTGGGATTAAGACCTTCAAACTTGTGAAAGAACCTCTTTGCACAAGATATATGTAAGGTAACTCAGATGACATTGTAGCCAAGCAAAAGTTTATTAAGGGAATACTTTTATTTTTAAACTTTTACATTTTTTACGTTAATGTTGAAAATGAACAATGAGATTGAGTCATTTTTCATTTACTCCAAATGCATGGTGATAGAGGTTTGGTGCTCAAGTGACAAATCTTCAAGGGATTGTCATATGAGTCTTGTGCCAGCCATGTAGCACTTCAAGATGTGAGCACACACATTTCAAGAGGCACAATAGATTGTTAATGCAAAGGTTAAATAATCTTATCTATGTTCATTACAACCTTCACCTCCATCGCAAGAATATCCTTGAATCTGATTTATCCCCTATCACATTAGAGGAGGTTGATTCGCAATCAAACTAGATCACCAAGGCTAAGGATTCTATCTTCAATGACAATGACCTTGCATGGGTTAATCAGGCTTATCTTTAGGAAAAGGTAATAGTCGTGGCAAAGGAGGAGAGAGAACAAGCAGATCCCTTAAATGTTGATGTTGTTGATAAACAGGAAATATCATGGTTGCATCATCATTAAGAACCTATCTCAAACACCAACACAAAACTAACCATATAGCTTTAGATGTTGGGTTGAGTGATGCAGGTTCCTCTTAACCATACTGATTTTGTCATGCCCCCCACCAAGTACCATGATCATAGCCCCTTAAAACTACAATCATAGGCAAATTAAATAAAGGAGGGTGCCAAATGATTCTATAAAGGATTTTATTACAATTAAATTAAGATTTTTAATGCAGCGGTCAAAGATAAAGGGTTGTAACCCTTCCAAGGGCAGCAATGGTGAAAGGTGGTGACTCTTTCACCAATAAGGTATAAAGGAGAGTTCATTTCTTTGAGAGGGAAAAAAGAAAACAATTAAGAATAAATATTATGTGACTACTTCTAATGTGAAAGGTTGTGACTCCTTCAAATATGAAAGGTTGTGACTCCCTCAATAATAAGATATAAAAGGGAGGCCTTTTCCTTGTGGAGAAATCATCAATAAAGAATAGATCTATCAATCAATTGGAAATAAATTATTATTTTCAAAAGGCGGCAATGAATGGTGGTGACTTGTTTATTATGAAGGGTGGTGACTCCTTCAAGACAATGGATATAAAGGGTTGATCAGTTCATTGACATTCAATCAGCAATCATCACTCATCTATCCATCAAGAAATCAAGCAATCAAAATATCAAAAAGATCATTCAAGAAAACAGCAATAAATCATCAAATCATTCAAGCATCAATTCAGTCAAGTACAAAATCATTCAAGCATCATTCAAACATTAACTTGTCAATCCAAGTAATACACATTCAAATATCAATTCAGAAATTCATTATCAAGTAAGAAGTCAATTGTCATATATCAATTCATGCAGCAATAATATTGTGCAGAAAATCGATTCAAATATCAATCATTTATAAAGCATACAATTAATATTCAAGGATTGAATTGTCAATCCATCAAGAAATACAAATCAATAGTCTAGCAAATACATCAAGTTATCAATTGTGAATTCTGGGTAGTATTTGTAAATCGGATGGGGGTTCGGGCTCACAGGGTGGGCTAAGGGTTGGAAGGACGAGGTATTTTCATGCCCTTGACAGGCTAGGGACATGGTCCTTGGTATTGTCACTGTTGAGTTAGGGATGGGGTCCTTTAATTAATCAGTTTTGCAAAGTATTGCTGGGGAATTCACGATTTGACTCCTTGGGTATTGTGCTATGATTTATTGATCAAATTATTATCATAAATTTCTTAATCATGGATAAAACTATCACCATATTTTGAGCAAATATTGATGTTTTAAAGAATATCCCAAAAGGGGACATTACAGATTTTTTGTTTTGATGGCACGGATTTCATAATCCATGAGTTTTGTATACCTAAAATCCTTAAAAATATTTATATATTTAAATGTTTCCTTTAACTTAAAATCCGCTTTTGTACTTATTTGATCAATGTATATTTGTGTATGTGATCAAAGTATATTTTTAATTGATTAGTTTATAATCTCTTTAAAGTTGATTTGGTGAAAGGTGCATAATAAAAACTTTAAATGCTTAAAAAATCTCAATATTTCATCGTTTTTTCAATTTGTTATGTTTTAGTCTAAGTCAAAAACCAGCCTGCCAAGTTTGAGTTTTGTAACTATGCCATTCGGTACCCTTGTATTACCTAGATGTTGACTATGTGAACTACCTCCCAATGTGGACCATGAAATTTTGTTGGTGGGGTGCGTAGGGATATAAATACTCAGTTGGGATCATCTTGCACCATTCAACCAAAATTGAGAGGCCCATCGTAGAAGTCCAAAGGTTGACTTGTTTATGGCTGTTAGTAAAACTATATAAGGATAAGATGTACCAGGTTGTGTAATCAATTAAGGACTTGTAACATGCTTGAACATCACTAGCAATTATAGACTTCATTGATGGATCATGCATTCGAAGTAAATTATCTTTATGTAGTAGAGTTATAATTGTATTCTAGTACCTTACTTGTACTTGGAAACACTAGCAATATTGTTATGTTATGTTGTTAGATTCTAATTTTACTACTTGTTAGCTCATGTTAAGAACAATAGTTTACGAATTGCTCTTATTCTCATTACTTGTATTTGTAACCTTTACTATGAGGCATGATGATGGATCTTATTGTAATGTGTTACTGTTGTGCATGTAAATGATTTATTGCACTTCTTAATGTTTATGTGAATAGTATGAAATGTACCATCATCATAATAACTAATGGTTTGGCTGAAATTGTATTGATGAAGTAAGATATTTAGAAAGATGTGACATAAGTATGTAGTAACCTATTGGGGTTATTACATATTTTTATTTTAGATTACTCTTTTTCTTAATTTCCTTGTTGGCAAAAATTAGTGGATGCTATTGTTGTTTCTAGGGCGAGGTTTAAAGCCCCTTATGATGAAGCGATAAAGGGTCAACTTTTTAATAAGGCGGCAAACATGAGATAGATGAACAGATGGGAAAAACATGATGATGCATCAAGAAAGGTGAAAAATGCAAATTCTCTATATGGAATTTAAAGAGAATTGTGGTAGAGATAGGTAAGGCCAATATTGTGCACATAATAATGTAGCAAATTATATTATTGCAAGTAGAATTCTCATAGAGGGTTACCCATCTCTTTTATGGACTCTCTACTTTACTATTGTTTTGACTATATATTGAAGAAACTTGGCAAAATTCCTTGGGTCAAACTTGTTATAAATCACGGTCATAATATTTGCAAATATATATACAACCATACTTGGAATTTCAACTTAATGAAAAAAATACAAAGATGGAATTGGCTCATCCTAGAGTAACCCACTTTAAGACCAAGGTTCATATAACACTTTTTTTTTTGCCTATATTATTAGTTTATGTTCACTTTATTTGTTTACTTTATCTTCTTCGATCTTACTACTTATTTATGTTAACATGTCACAAAGTCTTTAGTTAGCCTCCTTCATATTGCTCGTGGGGGGAAGCCCTCAATGGGCTATATGTACAAGGGCATAAACAAAGCCAAGAAGGCCATTAGAGCCACCTATGGTAGGGTTGATGGAAAGTATTGTCTCATATGGTAAATAATTGATTGGCAATGGCACCATTAGTTTCATAAGTCATTACATGCAACAAGTTATTTCCTAAATCCAAAATTCCAATTCTACTCAAACTTCATGGCCAATAAGAAGATTTTGAGCATGCTCTAAAATGTCAAGAGCGAATAGAAGCACATTCTCAAATGAAAACATCAATCATCTCCAAGATTGGCATCTCTAGACTTGCAAAAGGGGACCTCTTTCCCCTTTTGCTTGAGATATATGCCAATTAAAACTAAAAGTTGCTTGAGATTGTACCTATAGATTTTTTGCATCAATGTTGAATAATGAGCTTGAAATCATTTTTCTCATTTCAAATGTATGGGGGGAGAGGTTTGGTGCTATGCTGTCAAACCTTCACAAGACTGTTGTAAGTGTTTTGAGCCAACCATGCAATGCTCCAAGATTAAAGGACAATTAGAGTAAATGTGCGCACATACGCTCTAAGAAGTGTAATATTTTGATGGTTCAGCAGTTGAACAATCTTACCTATGTTCCCTAAAATCTTTGCCTCCATCAATAGTAAATCCCAGACTTGAATTTATCTCCCTTTACATTGGAAGAGGTATCCACCATCAAATTGGATTATTGAGGCTAAGGATCCTATGTTTAAAGAGAAGGACCACATGTGGGTTGATCAAGTCAAACTTGTGGTAAAGGCAGTAACAGGGGTGGAGAAGAGAGAA
>VDFB02385861.1:0-19292 GCA_007258455.2 Sequoia sempervirens | reverse complement strand
GTCTCCCCAAGTCTATGGCAAACCTTGTTTTAGAATACAAGCAAAAGAAACTTTCAGGGTTCCTCCAAATACAATTTTCATAAAGTGGGGTGAAATGAGTCAAGAGGACACAGATGATATACTATCCTGGATTTATAGAGAACCACGAGACTTAACTCCCTTGCCAATAACAATATATGGAAAAGGATACAACATGATAAAAGCAAAAGGTTATGATGGAAAAAGTGGTCTTGGCAAGGATAAAAATGGAAGGCGTGAGCCACTATTAGTTTTAGAAAGACCAAAACATCTTGGGTTAGGGTTAGGTCCACGAGAATCTGGCGATCCGAGTACCAATGTGCTTCCATGTGAGTTAGTGTATGCTTCAGACTGTGTTGAGACAACTGAGGACACCTCCTCTGAAACTGACTCTCACGAATGGGAATTTGGCTCTCAGTGATCCTTAAGTGACTACTGCCTTGACGAATTATTCCTCGAACCTAGTGAGCCTACATTTGAGGAACGATTCTGGAAAATGTTTAAGATCGATACAACATCAAATGATGTCAAGTCTAGATCATCTTCTATTCCCATTCATCCAAGTCCTGACATACCAACCCAGTCATTCCAAATTGATGACAATAATTTAGAACCACCTGAACCGTCACTTACCACTACTGATCTTGACTCTAATGCTACTCCCTTTGTCCCTTATTTTGTTGGTGAGTATGAAACAAGCGAAGGAGAATACTGGATAGAATCTGACATAGAGCCAGACAATGACAATTTCATTTTTAATGTCTCGACATCCATTTGCATGCTCTCCTTGTCATCTCCTCAATTTTCAAATGCTAATGATGGGATATCTTTAGTTTACCCTGACCTAATTGACTGGAACCAACAAGGCCCACCAGTAATGGACACTTTTGAAAATGATGAGGCTTTAGCAGAATTTCTCGGACTACATGAGGGCATTCCAAATGGGGATCACAAAGCTGGATTTTCCATTGACTTGGATTGTGCTGCTTATTTTGGGGAGACTGTGCCATCCTCTAGTCGCAAAATTAAAAAGAAAAATTAGCAATGCTTGTAGAAGACACCATACCAATTAATATAGCTACTGTGGAAGACCCCAAAATGGTCCTCTTTGCGGCATCATTGGCAGAGGTTGAACAACCAGTATTTCAAAAGTTCTTCTTAGAACGCAAGGTAAACTTTGCATGGTCTTATGCTGACATGCCAAGATTAGATCCTGAGTTAGTATTGCATCACTTGCCATTATTTCCAGATGCCAAGCCAGTAAAACAAAAGCTAAGAAAAATGCACCCGCAAGTGGTATTGTTGGTTAAAGTTGAACTCAAAAAGTTGTTGGATGTGGGTTTTATCAAATCAATTGACTATGCTGAGTGGATATCCAGCCTCATACCTGTCACTAAGTATACTGGATAGATTCATGTATGCACAGACTTCCGAGACCTCAATAAAGCATGTCCTAAAGATGATTTTCCTCTACTGAACATTGACATCATTGTGGACCTTACAGCTAGATATGAGATGCTGTCCCTTATGGATGGTTTCTCGAGTTATAATCAGATTCGTATTGCCCCTGAAGATCAACACAAAACTACTTTCACATGCCCTTGGGGTACATACTGTTGGACTATAATGCCGTTTGGTCTTAAAAATGCAGGTGCTACATATCAAAGGGCAATGAAAACAATATTCCACGACATGATACACACATTAATGGAGGACTATGTAGATGACCTTTTGGCAAAGTCATTGACAAGAAAATACCACCTTTCAGTATTGGACAAAGTTTTCAGGAGGTTGGAATAGTATAAGGTCCGGTTAAACCCAAAAAAATGTGTTTTTGGTGTAGCATCAGGCAAGTTATTGGGATACATAGTCTCCCGTAGAGGAATTGAAGTTGATCCCACTAAAGTCAAAGCTATGTTGGATATGCCTCCTCCTAAGGGAATTAGTGACCTAAGAATGCTACAAGGTAGACTTCAATCTATCAGATGGTTTATTGCTCAACTCGTAGATAGGTGTCAACCATTCCAATATCTTCTATGCAAAGGGATCCCCTTTATGTGGACAGATAAGTGTCAGGAAGCATCCAACTAGATCAAACAGTATTTATTGTCACCTCCAGTTCTCATGCCTCCTATCCAAGGAAAACCATTAAATTTTGTACATCTCTGCAACTACTTTAGCACTGGGGGCATTACTAGCACAAAATGACTATGAAGAAAAAGAGAGGGCCATATATTATATCAGTCGAACACTGGTGGGGTATGAGCTAAATTACACACCCATTGAACGTTCTTGTTTGGCAGTTGTATTTGTAGCCCAAAAATTAAGGCATTACATGTTAAACCATAAGACACATTTGGTAGCTAAGATCGATCCCTTGAAGTACCTCTTGAGTCGAGCAACACTGACTAGACGTTTAGCAAAATGGATTACAATCCTCAGTGAATATGATATTCAATATGTGGAACAAAAAGCCATCAAGGGACAGGTAATAGCAGACTAGCTCGCAGATGCACCAATACCAGATAACCATCCTCTTACAACAGAATTTCCAGATGAGTCTGTATGTCACACAGAATCTAAACAGCCTTGGCAATTATACTTTGATGGATCTCACACTAATCATGGATCAGGAGCTGGAATATTATTCATTACCCCACAAGGAGACTCCATCCCAAGGTCATTCCGCATAGCATTTCCATGCACTAATAACATGGCAGAGTATGAAGCATTAATTACAGGACTTCGAATGGCTATCAAGTGGAAAATTAGGAATTTACAGGTCCTCGGCGATTCTCAGCTAGTTATAAACCAAGTCAATGATGAATATGAAACCAAAGATGAGAAGCTAATTCCTTATAAACGAATGGTTGACAGTTTCCTGACATATTTTCACAGACTATCCTTTGAATTGATTCCAAGAACACAGAATAAGGATGTTGATGCTATGGCAACTATTGGATCTTTGCTTGATATTCCTAGCAATGTCCCACAGTTTGAGTTTTTGGTTGAGCAGTTATTGGTTCCGGCTTATGATGTCCCCGAATCAGAAATGGTCTGTGAGCTTGTTGGTTCCAGTTCCCCCTGGTACAAGGACATTTTTGACTACCTTCATTCACAGATCCTTCCCCAAAACTTTTCCAATAACCAAAGGAAGTCCTTTATCCGCAAAGCTGCACATTATACCATCATCAGCAACACCCTTTACTGTCGTAGCTTTGACAATACCCTTCTTCATTGTCTCAACACTAATGAAGCAAAAGCGACCTTACAGGAAGTACATGAGGGTATATGTGGGTCCCATTCGAGTGGCCCAACCTTAGCTAAAAAGATTATGAGACTTGGTTACTATTGGCCAACACTAGAAAAGGATGCACTGGAATTTGTAAGAACTTGTCACCAATGTCAGATTCATAGTGATTTGATTCACGCTCCAGCACAAGAGTTGAGGCCGATCACTTCTCCTTGGCCTTTCGCACAATGGGGACTTGATCTCGTGGGCAAGATTCACCCTACATCCTCCAATGGACACAAATTCATTATCACTGCCACTAAGTATTTTACTAAGTGGATCGAGGCCATTCCACTCACTTACATTACCGACAAACAAATCTCCAAATTCATCCTTAATTATATCATTTGTCAGTATGGCATTCCACAATCCATCATCACGGATAATGGTCGTCCCTTCAAAAACCATGAAGTCCATAAATTATGTCAACGTTTCCATATTAGCCACCACTTTTCCATGCCATATTACCCACAAGGAAACGGTCAAGCTGAGGCATCTAATAAAACCATTATCAAACTTCTTAAAAAGACTGTCAATGACGCTGGTCGTGACTGGCACATCCAACTCAACCCTGCTTTGTGGGCATACCGCACGAGCATTCGTACTCCCACTGGTGCCACTCCTTTTGCCCTTGTCTTTGGAGCTGAAGCCATCTTGCCCATAGAGGTCAAAATTCCATCTTTGCGAGTCTCCATGAAAGGCCTCATCACTGATGAAGAATACAGACAATCAAGACTACATGAGTTAGAAATGCTAGATGAACGCAGACACAATGCATTGAATCATTTACGAGCATACCAAAATCGTCTTTGCAGAAGCTATAACAAAAGGGTGATGACTCGACAGTTTGACATTGGTGACTTAGTTCTCATGCAAAATCCCAAGAATCAGTCAGATAGGGAGAAGCCAGGAAAATTTGAGCCCAATTGGCTGGGCCCTTACGTCATCATAGCATCATTTGGTTCTGGAGCATATCAGTTAGCTACTCTTGAAGGTGAACAGTTGACAGAGCCAATCAACAGTCTACATTTGCGCAAATTCTATGTATAGCATCAAAAAGCCTATCTAAAAACTAGTAAAAATACAAAAAAAAAAAAAAAATCAAAAAAATCGTCACCTTGATGAAAACTTGGCAAACAGGCGTCCTAGTGACACCAAAAAAATAAAAAAAGAAAAGAAAAGAATAAAATGACAAAAATAAAGAGAAATAATTCGTCCAATAGTGAAAACCTGGTAAACAGGCGCTTTGGATAAGTACCATGGTGAAAACCTGGCAAACAGGCGCCATGTGTAGTCAGTCATTGTTGTGCCATCTACTGTCACTCTATCTACCTTTGTCCCTAATGAACATACTCTTTTTCGACATTCGCCATAACACTTTGTCCTAATATCATGATACTTCTATCCATGGCTGACAATAGTTGAAATCAAGTCTTGCATATTGTCCATTGTCCATGCTAGTCATGCCTTTTCTTTACATCTCATTTTTTTTCTTGGCTCATACTCAACTTGACTAGGGGAAAACTTTTATCATGAGACTGCAGTGGGTACCACACGTGATCCTAAAAATCAGAAAATGTCCTAAAAAAAGACCTAAAAATTAGAAAATGTCCTGAAAAAAGACCTAAAAATCAGAAAATGTCTTGAAAAAAGACCTAAAAATCAGAAAATGTCTTGAAAAAAGACCTAAAAATCAAAAAATGTCCTAGAAAAAAGACCTAAAAATTGAAAAACGTCCTGAAGAAAACACAAAAATTCCAAAAAACAGAGTCATGTCAGTTAGCATAGTCACGCCAATTCAACTCTTGATTAGTCTTTGTCATTGTCGAACTACGTTGTCTCTGCGCATTTGCTACGTAGGCAAGGCTCATCTTCGAGCCCCCGAGACATTAGGTCAGTCCAATTAGGTTTGTCAAAATAAATCATGACTCAATCTTTCATCAACAAGACAAAGTCTTTGGTCCTGTCGAACTACGAGGTCTCTGAGTGCATGACGTAGGCAAGGCCATCTGTCGATGGGCCCCCGAGGCCGCACTAGGTCAGTCCATTAGGGTTCATTGCACAATTTTTGCACACACATGAAACAATCCTTAAACTTGAATGAACAATCTACCTAAGTGAACTTCGACAATCTGTCAATGGAACATGACAATCATCTTGGCATATCAAAATTAGTCAATCTCAGTCAAACTTAGTCAAGCTAGTCAAATCTTGCTTACTCTTTAGATGTGTCCTTCTGAAGGGTAGCCCATCATTTAATCATTCCCTAGGATGTGTCCTTCCTAGGCATCGTCATCGTCATTCGACATTTTGAGCAATCCTCTTGACATTTAAGGATCGCTCCTCTTGACATCAATGTTCTTTTAGATGTGTCCTTCTGAAGAACAACCCCTATCATTTATGCCTTAGGATGTGTCCTTCCTAGGCATCGTCACTGTCACCTGGAATTTTGAGGGATCCTCTTGAATTTTGGGGGTTTCTCCTCTTGACATCAACATTATTCAGGATGTGTCCTTCCTGAATTTGGCAATCTTCAACACTCATCATCTTGGCATCATCAAAACTTTGACACCCTGGCATCTCAAAATCAAACCAGACATCTTGACATTAAAACACTTGGAAAATACTTGGCACTTGTCTGTTGATTTTTCATCATGTTACTAGTTTTTCAGCGAGATCTCGACAACAGGATTTAGAGAAGCAACAATGTATCATGAGGTTTGTTTTGTATTTTGACACTCATGTTACTAGTTTCTCAGTGATGTCCTGACTCTGGGATTTAGAAAAACAGCGATGTATCATGATGATGGATTTGGCTTTATTTTGTCCTTTTTGGTAATCATGTTGCGAGTTTCTCGAGGATGTCCTGGAAATAGGATTTAGAGAAGCAACGACGTTTCATGATTTGTCTTTCTTGTCTTTTTTTGCTTGCGGTTGGTTATGGCAAAAAGACTGGGGAAAATGTGCCTTTTTGTATGAGTCATGATCATCCTTGTCTGCGACTGCTTATCTCACGTGATGGTACAACCTTGCACACCTTGGTCTATGTCATATCATGGTGTTTGTTGGCCATTACAGTAATCTGCCCAATGATGATAAATATAAAAATGTAAGTATGAAAGTTGGTTCCCCTATCTTTTTTTTTCATCTAGCTTTCCATCTTCATCCTCCCTTCTCTTCCATGCTAGTATCCATCCCCTTCCAAGCTAACATTTCTTTTGTCTTTCATCCTCTAGTCTTCTCATCAATTTCGAGAGCACACTCGTGTTCTTGGAACCCGTCTGTCCTCTCAAGGGGGCATACGGTAACCCTCCTCGTCATTCTTCCTCATCTTATTTTCCATTGGGGCATGACTTTGACTTATTTTTTTCTTTGTCACAATGCAACAGGTTGCATTATGACAAAGAGGGGCAAAATGTAGACACATAAAAATGTCCTAAGCCTTCAATCGTCATTTTTCTTCATCCTCGTCCTTCGATAATTGAATAATTTTAGTTATTCAATTATGTTTGATTACATTCCTCTATTAATTAAATAATTTTTAATAATTATTTAATTAATTCACTTTCTAATATTTATTCTATCCCTGACCAATTAAATAAACTAATTGGTCACTAATTTCTTCCTCTTCTTCAATAGTTAAATAAATTATTATTTATTTAATTATTTTGTCATCTTTCATCTATAGTTAAATAATTACCATTAATTATTTATCTATTCATGGTCCTTTAATTCTTCCATAGTTAAATAATTATTAAAATCATTTAACTATCCCATGCCACCTTCCCTATTAAATATTAATCTAAATTAATTATTTAAGGTCTAATTTCTATCTCTCCATTTAATTAAATTAATAAATTTAATTAAATGCTCCTCTTTCATTTTTTTCAAATAAATAATTTGAATTATTTATTTTCCACTTTCCATTTCACATTTTCAAATAAATGAATTTGAATAAATTATTTTATTTTCCGCTAATCATTTCCTCTATTTTTCAAATAAATAATTAGAATAAATTATTTATTTTCCACTTATCCATTTCCTCTATTTTCAAATAAATAATTTGAATAAATTATTTATTTTCCACTTGTCCATTTCCTCCATTTTCGAATAAATAATTTAAAATAAATTATTTATGCACCACTTGGTCAAAGATACCCTGTCATAATCCCCTGTCATAACATTCATTTCCTGTCATAGCTTGCATGTCCCTGCATGTCCTTGCATGCCTATCCTAGCCTGCATGTCTGTCATGGCCTACATGTCTTTGCATGTCTTCCTGTCATGATTCCTCTAGGAATAGCATATTCTTGGTGCATCAATTATGGACCATTGATCTTGGAATCTTTTCTGAGGTTTAATCTCAACCATCCATTTCGTAACATCCCTCTCATGCATTCCCATCCATTGATCTTGGAATCTTTCTAGAAGATTAATCTCAACCGTCCATTCGAATGGTTGTCTATAAAAGCAACCTTCCTTCTCCATTTTCAGGCTAACAGCTATTCTTCTCCAACTTTCTACTTATCATTTGCAGGTATTTGCACAAGTCACATTACAAATCTGAGGGCATATTTGCAAAGGGAGAAATAGGAGAGCAAGAGAAGGAATCAACTACAATATGGGGAGTACTTTATTTTATTTGCTTTCATTTTGAAATCTCCATTTGTTTGTATTCTCTTGTTTGGATGAGGTTAATAGTTTAGAAGTGTTAGCTGTCACTTTATCTATTCTATTTGATTTCTAACCCCATCTCACGGGATGGGAGTCCCCATGCTATTGACATTGCAAGCACCTTCAAACATATTCATGAGATTATTTTTCCATTGTAGGCCAATAGTACCCAGTCCTCAGCAGTTTCTTAGCCAAGGTCATACCACTCGAATGTGACCCACAAATGCCATTGTGTACCTCAGTTAAAGCAATCAAAGCTTCCTTAGGATTAAGGCATCATAACAAGGTTCCCTCGATACTCCTATGGTATAGGGTGTCTCCTAAGATAAAAAAATAAGATGACTTCTTGAAAAATGTTCTCTTAAGGTTCAGGGTGATATCATTGGGGAGGACTCCTATTTTTAAGTATGTGTAAATGTCATGATACCAAGGGTCAGCAGGCCCAATGATTTCACACATGAATTTAGACTCTAGTACCTCAAAAGCTGGTATGAGAAGCTACTCTCCAAAGAATTCTTGTTTAGGGATGTTGCATGGGATATCCAATAGCAATCTGATTGTTGCCATAACATCCACTACTCTATTGTTTTCCCTAGATATTTTCTCAAACGTGATGCCAATGAAGAATTCTTTGAGGCTTTCCACCAATTTCTTATATGGAGTCAATTTTTTATCCTTCATTTGATATTCATCATTACCTAGTTGATGATAAGCTGCCAGTCTCCATAGACCTTGAGTGCCATGATCTGCCATTGTATCGCTATTTTGAGTCCTATGACAAGAGCCTCATACTTTGCAATGTTGTTTGTGCATGGAAAAGATAGTTTACATGACTTGGGTATGCAATCTACTTGTGGTGTAATGAAGAAGATTCTAGCTCCTGACCCATGTTGTGTGTAAGATCCATCAAAATATACTTTCCAATGATCTGCTATGCTTAAGTTAAAGATTGACTCATCGGGGAACTTTGATATCAGTGGATTTTATTAATATATTGGTGTCGTTGCTACTTGGTCTACAATTACTTGTTCCTTAATGACCTTCTATTATACATAATCAATGTTGTGTTTTGTCAAGATCATGACCCATTTAGTTGTTCATCTTTTGAGTGGTGCCTTTGGAAGGAGATACTTGAGAGGGTCTATTTTGGATATGAGTTTAATTTGATGGGCCAACATATAGTGCCTGAAATTATATGTAGTGAACACTATTGCTAAGCAAGCCTTTTCAATGAATGTGTAATTTATCTCATGTCCCACCATGGTTCTACTAATATAGTAAATAGCTCTCTCCTTTCCATTTTCATCATGTTGAGCTAAAAGAGAACTAAGATTTGTTGTTGTTGCTAAGATATATAAGATCAATGGCTTGTTTGGAATTGGTGGCATAAGGACTAGTGGTGCCAGCAAGTACTCCTTGATTTTATTGAAAGTTTGGTCACATTTCTTGTCCCATTTGTATGCTACCCCCTTGTAGAGTAGATGAGAATATGGGGTAGCCTTATCTACTAGTTGTACTATGAACTGATGAATGGATTGGAGTCTTCCTTGAAAACCCCTTAACTGCTTCAATGTTCTTGGTGCCTCCATCTTGAGAATTGCTTTGACTTTGGTGGGGTCTATCTCAATTCCCCTCATAGATACAATGTACCCTAGGAGCTTGCTTGATTGTACACTAAAGACACACTTTTTTGGATTGAGCCTAACCTTGTATTCTTCTAGCCTATCAAAGATGGAGCTTAGTGCAGCTATCTGATCCTGGCACTTCTTTGATTTGGCCAATATGTCATCCACATAGTCTTCCACAATTTTGTGAATCATGTCATGGAATATTAGCATCATAGCTCTTTGGTAGGTAGCTCCTACATTTTTCAACCCAAATGGAATCATGTTCCAATAGTATGTCCCCCATAGACAAGTGAAAGTTGTCTTGTGTTGGTCATCCTTAGCTATCATGATCTGATTGTACCCTGAGAATCCATCCATTAGTGATAGAATTTCATGTCATGCTATCATATCCACAATCATGCATATATTTAGGAGAGGGAAATCATTCTTGGGACATGCTTTGTTTAGATCTCTGAAGTCAATATAGATGTAGATGCCCCTAGTGGCCTTAGAGACAGGGACAAGATTTGAAACCCACTTTGGATAATTGATTGGTCATATGAAACCAGCATCAAGGAGCTTTTGTAATTCAAGTTTAACCAGTAATGCTATTTGTGGATGCATTTTTCTCAACTTTTGTCTTATTGGATTTGCCTCTGGATAGACAGCTAGATGGTGAACCACAACTTCTGGATCAAGACCAGGTATGTCAACATTGGTCCATGCGAATTTTACCTTTCTTTCCCTTAGGAAAGCAACCAAGAGTTCTTGTTCTTCTGTCAAAAGTGATTCTTCATAGAAGGTGATATGCGGTGCTTCCTCTATTCCCAAGTTGACCAGATTGCACTTCTCTGCTAAGATTGCTAACTTTTCTTGATGAATAGAACTAAGGGGAAGATTTAATCCCTCATCCTTTGGTTCCTCAGAGAGGTTTTCACCATTGGATATGTCCTTTTTTTTTACTATTTTTAGTTCAGAGAGTTCCACAGTGTGATTTTCACTCAAAGACCTAGATATTATTCTTAAATTTTCACTTTTGTGACTGAGGGATTCAATTGTTTCCCCATAATATGCATGTGTGTCCAACTCAATGTGAAACCCAACTTTGTGATCTCCACATGGTAGAGTATCCTACAATCCCATGAATTCTAAGAGAGCCTCATCGTTTTCAAAAGTGTCTAAAATTGGTGGTCCTCGTTGGTTGTAATCAATGAGTTGGGGGTAGACAAGTTTTAGCTCATTGATTTGGTTATTGGGTTCAAAAGATAGGGTACTAATCATGAAAAGAGAGGAATCCTAGAATATCATGGATAGGTCAGTTATGGGGTCCTCATCACACACATTGGTTATATCAAAGGTATAGTTGTCTAAGGGAAAACTTGTGGATACTAGTTATTGAGGAGGAGATTTTACTTTTCTAACTGGGCACCTTTGTAAAGTATGGTTATTTTCGGAGGGGTACATCCAAGGCCAATATTTCTTATATGCTTCTCAAGAATGATAGGTTCTAGAAGACCATTGTCATATTTTCCAAGTTTCCTTTTTTTGTTATAGCCCATGCCAAGCATCACCTGTAGTCCTTTGTTGTTATCATCTATGGGAAGATTAGGCACATTCCTTTCATCTTGGTATATCAAACTAGATATGTATTTTTCATCTATAGTTTCCCAGCTTAGATCTCCCCAACATTTGAATCTAGAGGGGTCAACCTTAAAGTTTTGAGATGGGGTGTCAGTTAGTTGAGGCTACCCATGGGACTAAGGAGATTGAGGCAACTTTCCTGTTACAAAGGAACTCTTTTTCATTTTGTAGTCCCCACACCCATTATCTTGGGTAATGAATTTGATATTAGAAATGTCTAGAATGGAGGGTGTCTTTATCTCAGAAGTGGAGGCTAAGGTGGATGGGTCAATAAATGGAGATCTGGGTCCCTCATCATTCTTTGGGACTTGAGGGATCTTGTATTACTTGGCTTCTAGATTCTTGTAATAATAAAATGGTTCAGGATCTCCATGGAATGTGACCTCTTGATTTTGATAAGGAAGCATGACACATTGATGGAAGGTGGAGGTGACAACTTGCATCCCGTGGATCCACAAGCACCCTAGGAGGAATTTGTAAGGTAGCTCAAGATCAAGGACTTGGCAGGTAGTTTGCATGATGGCTAGCCCTACTTGAATAGGGAGTTGAATAGTGCCTTGAGACACTCTTTCTTGATCATCATATGCCCTAATTGTTATATCTTTTCCTTTTTCAATGATTTCTTCAAAGAATCCTAGATTCTTTATTATCTTGAGAGTACAAATATTCAAGCCCACACCCCCATCCACCAAGACCATTTTGGCTTTATTCTTATGGACTAGGACTTCAAGATGGAGTGTGTAGTTATGAGATAGTTGAGTTGGGAAGTCCTAAACAAAAAATGTTAGGAGATGTGGGGTGGTGATATGTATGACCATAGCTTGGAACTGGTCTGCATCAAGATCCGTGGGGACAAGGGATGAAATTAATGCTTCTTCTAAGATCTTCCTATGTGTAGGTGATATTTTCAGTAACTCCATGATGGAGATTTAGGTGGGGGTTCTTTTCAGGTTGTCCAAGACATTATAACCATTGGGAATGAATTTTGAATTAGAGGTTGGTACCTTGGGTGGTTGGGATGGTCTAGGAATGGTAACTCTGCCACCGCATGTGGTGACTCCACAATCGGCTCTAGCTCCCTCGACATTGACAATAGTGACCTATTCATCTAAGGATACAACAACATGATCATAAACATGGTTTACATTATTATACTTTTCCTTTCCATTGTTGTTCCCTTTATTGTGATCTGGCATTGGATTCGAGTATATCTTAAGGTCTTGATTTCCTATAGGTTGTTCAACATTTATGGTTCTCTCATCAATAAGGTCTTGGATCAAATTTTTTAATCTCATGCAATTGGTCATCATGTGCCCCTTGATTTTATGAAAATCACAAAGGTAATTTTCATTTTACCATGGTGGCTTTACTTGGGGCTCTTGATAATTCTCATAAACAAGGATTTTAATGAGATTCTCTTGTACCGGATTTTTCATGACAAATTTGATTGATTCCCCAAGGGTTGTGTATTTTTGTTTGGGGGAATACTTGTTCCATGGGGGAGGTCTCCCTTGATTATTCAAATTATTAACCACTTCATTATTGGGTTGTTGTGATACTGTGTTGGCTTGTGTGTTGTTTTTGGTTATTGACTTGTGGTTGTTCATATGATTGTGTGTTTTTTCTTGGGGCACTGATAATAACTTTAGAATCAATGATGCCATCATTAGTAACATTTTTGTTCTTTTCCCATGTGTGAGTTTTTGCATTATAACTAGTTGATGGATGGTTATCTTGATATGTGGGTGTACCCCCTTGTGCAATAAGGGATCTTTCGATGTTGAGCACTTTGGGGATCAACTGGTCATATGTAGTGATGCATTGCATTTTCAGATGGAAGGACAAAGTCCTTTCAAGATTGGTTATGATAGTGCAGATTTGTTGTTCTTCTAGCATAGTCCATTTGCTCCTATTGGCCTTGGATCGCCATCATTGTAAGAAGGATGCAAATGTTTACCCCTTGGCTTGTTTGAGAGTGGATATTTCTTCTAAACTCACATCCATGCCTATGTTGAATGAGTAGTTTTGTATGAATGAGTCCACAATTTCTTGGAACTTTTGGATTCTAGGAGGAAGGTGAGAGAACCTTTCCATTTCTGGTCCAACCAAACTCTGAGGGAATAGTCACATTAGGTAAGTGTCATCGTATGCACAACTTCCATACAATGAACATGAAATTCCTTGATGTGATCTTCAAGATTACCAATTCCATGATATTTGTCAAATTTGGGTATCTTTAACCCTTTTGGAAATGGAACCATCACAATTCTTCTGTCAAATGGATAAGGGCACAAATTCCCTTGGGTTTTCATTGTTTTTCTAGATTGTAGGTCTAGCACTTGTTGTGAGAGAAATTTGATTTGTGTAGACACATTGCTTTGCGGATCAAGTGGTGGGATAAATGTGTTTTGAGGTGGTTTTCTTGTTTGAGTGATAGGTGGGGTGTTTTGTGCATTTGTGGGAGGTTTTTGCATACTTTGTTGTGCCACACGCTTGTTGGTATGCATGCAATTGTTGTTGTACCAACAACACTTGTTGTTGGTCTTGTTGTTGTTGTTCCAATAATGCTTGTTATTGGGATAATTGTTGCAAAGCTTGTTGATAGGCCTACTACTAAACTGCTTGGTATTGTTCTTGTGCTTGTGCTTGTTGGGCTTGATATTGAGCTTATGCCCAAGCTTGAGCTTTTTGGGCAACTTGTGCAGCCTATGCTTCCTGCGCAACTTGTGTAGCTTGGGAAGCTTGTTGTTGTTACAATAACTCTTAAGCAGCTTGTGCTTGGGCATCTTGTTGTGTGGATTTTTGTGCCTGTGCTTATTGAGTAGCTTTTTGCACAACTTGTGTGGCTTGTTGAGATTGAAACTGCTAAAATTCTTTTTGATAAGCTTGTTGAGCTGTTTGCAGTATGATGCTCTATTGGTTTTCCATGTTTGGTTTTGGTGGTGGAGGTAGAGGATTCAAAATGGTATGAGATGTGATGATATTTTGTTGAGGTGGTGGTGGAGGTGCTATTGGATTAACGATAGCATATTGTGTGGTGGATGGTGCAGTCTATATGCTAGGACCTTGGGAGACCATGTTTTGAGATATTTGAGGTGTTGTAGATGGTGTAGTGATTGATTATGTTGTTTCGATTGATGCCACCTGGTGTTGCAATATCGGTGGCATGATTGGAGGATTTGGTATGTTGATTTGATTCATGATTAGAGGATTTCTTTGATTTTTTGGATTGAGGATTTGTAAAAGAGGTTTCTCTAAACCAAGGATTAGTGTGGATGCTAATGGTAGAGGAGGAAATGGTGGGAAGATGGGTGGTGTGTTTCCTTGACAAAGTGATGACGAGGGATCAATGATTCCTCCTTGTCCAAATAGTCCCCCTTTTCCTTGTGAAGTCATGGGGAGAGAAACTTGTGTGTTAAGGGAATATACTAGTGATGCAGAGAAAGTGGATGGATTGTTGGTATCATGAAAGACAAGTGAAATGTATGGGCGTTTCAGATCTTGAGGGACAATATTCAGTTGACCGAAGATGGTGTTTGCATCCAAGTATTGGTTGTTTACAAGGGGATGTGTTTGAAGAGCATGAAGCAATGAACTCCCCTTGGTAACTATGGGTTGAGTTGGAGCATGAGATGATGTTGGTTGTGGGATGGGTTGAATGATGCTTTGGAAGGAAGATATGAATGAGACCGATGACATAATCCCAAGAGGTTTCTCCACAATACTACTCATATCATAATTAGAAGGGATTTTAGCCCCTTTCATAAATTCTAACATATATTGTGAAGGATTAAGTCTCATCATCGTGTTGACAATTTTGTGATTGTTGGGGTTTTTGACCATTTCCATGATTTCATCTTGAGTCATTCCTATGACATTGTTGGTGATATCCTCCACTTGGAAACCTCCCTCTTGAAGATCTTGTGGTAGTTGAGGAAGGTTGAGTGAGGGATTGCTAGATCCAATGGGGTTGATTTTAGGTGCAGTTTGACTCAATTCACTTGAAGTGGATGTTTCTTTGTTTCTTTCCATGTTCTTCTTGTGTTGAGATCTAGTTTGGACCATAAAATAAGGATCAACTTTTAGGAATATGGGAGGTTAACCTCTAACTCCTTAGGTTAGTCTAAAATTTATGTAAAAAAAAGAAAATATAAGATGTTAAGGATCAAAGGATGGTGATGGGATAAATGAAAGATGGGTGATTGTGAATGATTGAACTTTTAAGAAACCTTGGAGGGATGCTAAACTTTAGGAATTTTGGATTTTTATTTGGATTTGATAATGAACTTATAAACTCCAAGAGGTTAGATATTGTCTTGGAATAAATTTGTCCAGAAGGTGATTTAACTAAGTGTATGAAGAAGGATGCATCCACATACACTTAGTGAAACAAGATTATTTTGATTTTGATTTAGAAGGATTTTCCAAAATCCTAGCATGAAGGATTTTTCCAAGATTCTAAGAGTTGTTTATGAGATGGGTTTTGATGATGTTTGAGGATGGATGAAAGTGTTTTATTTTGATCCTAAGTGAACTTAGAGAGAATTTTGTTTACAAGACCTAGGTATTGAAAAAAATTGTATACTTCTATGTGAGAAAATCAAAACATTGAAAAATACTTGGATTTTGACAATAATATAATGAATACAAACTGGGATTATCTTTTGAAGCATGTTTGTAAAAGTTATAGACCAATATTTCTCTAACTTCGTAAAGCATAGACTGACGTTTCTTGAGATTTCTTAGACTAAGATGCTTGATTTGATTAACGGTCTTTGATTTTGGGATTTTGATCTTGTGGGAAACAATTTGAGAAAACACATGTGTGGGGTTTAATTTGTCTTTTATCTTTTCTTAAAGGATTCTTTTTACCACAAACACTTTCTTGCTTAGCTTTTGAACTAAATGTCTATGTCTCAATTTCTTTTCATCCCACAAGGTCCATTATGTGGAAATCAAGGAAAGTAAGGCAATAGTTCCCTAATGTTGACTTTAGAGAGAGAAAATTGAGATATAAGTCCAAATACTTAGAAGCCTCTAAGGATAGAATCCTCAGGGAAAAGCAGTAGTATGTGGACTTTTCAAAGGTATTTTCTTCTACTAAAGGGTTTGAAATTTGATGATCTTTGTTAAATGATTGTTTTCAAGATTTTCGATCCCAACAATGTGTATAATTGACTCAAAGATTGCACAATCCTAGGATGGAAAAGAAAATATTTGTTGAATTCCCACTTGGATAAATCTAGTTGCACTTATTTAGGGTGGATGATTAGAAGCTTGACCACATTGGCTCCCCTTCATGGAAATCACTTCTATGGGTTAGCCAAGCTTTAGTTCTCATGAATCTCCCATGATGGACTTTTCATCTCTACAAAGAATCACAAATATGTGGGAGGCTCCAGAGGTTTGACCTCCTGACACCAACAAATATTGGGAATTTTGGCTACTACACAAGGGTTTTTAATAAAGGAATCTGGTTCAAAGGACACAATGATAAACTCCCTCAAGAGGTCTCCCAACCCTTAGAACAAGATATTTACTCATCATAAAGATATTGGGGGAGAGCTATCATGCATCAATTTGTTGATTGCAAACTTTCCTTGCAACCACAAATTTGTATAGCGGTTTAGAAAAGTCTGACTTATGCTCATTACCGCTTGGGTCATTCCCTTGGGGTGAGTAAAGTTTCCCACCAAGGAATACCCTCTAAAGGTAAACAAAAGTGAGTAGGTACATCCGTAGTTCAATCAATATTTGTTTGTGTGAACAAAGAGAGAACACTAGAAATATTTGTTCAATTTGAAGAGCCCAAATTTGAAATGTGGAGGCAATCTTTTAGACAACCTAGTGGCACTAAAATGCTTTTGATTCTCAAGATCACCATGAACTGCAAGAGAAGTGCATATGCATTCAAATGAAAATATTTTGTGGAAAAGTTTACAAAACAAGAACAAGCACGAATTCTTTTTAATCCTCAAAATCAATAAATGAGTTCTTTTTATAGCACCAAATTTGAGTGTGAAAGTTGATTGTTCAATTTTAGACCAAATCAAAAATCTAGTAAGTATCTAAGGTTCAATTTTAACCAACTTGAAAAATCTTGAGTTATGGGTTAATTTTAAATTCGAATTGAATCTAGTTGGTCCTAAAAGTTGAATTGCAGAAATTAAAAGCTCAAATTGTCACTAAGAGCATTAAAAAATGCTTTTAAGACTTTAAACTTTATCCCTCCTCTGCTTCCTACAAATGTGGCACTAGAAGTCGAATGTGACACTCTTCCAGAGGCATATGTCACACTAAAAAAAAAATGTGACACTCTAGTTATCATGAATGCAGTGCTCTACAAAAACAAAAATCACAAATGTGGCGCTGAAACAAATGCAACACTCTGTAGAAAGAAGGTTAGATAGAAAAATGGGAAGGAAAAAGTGACACTTGATCAAAGGCAGCATGACAGTAGTGAGTGAATGTGGTGCGATGTGACAAATGTGGAACTAGATGTCAAAACTGGTGCTCTACGGCGTTACCTTTGTAGAAGGCAGCGTCACTCCCCTATAGCTACAAAAAATGGAAAAATTAGGTAAAATTCATCATGTCGACCAGCCCTCCTTCTAGTGCCAAAATGTAAGCATAAAACCTACATAGACTAACAAAAGATCAACAAAGCAATGTCAAACATTTTAGTTAACACAAATCTAATTCTCCCTATAAAATTCTTGGAGAAACAAAGTTGAAAACATGAAAATAAAGCAAGAACACAATATGAAATCAACTAAGCTAACCAAACCTCAATCCCATAGGGGGAGTGGTGCTCCTTTGATGTGGAAAGAAGCCATTTACCAATCCCTTTGATAATCTTGATGAGTTGTTAAAAATTCCAAGCTGAAATTGACTATAATCTAGCTATGAAACTTGAAAATGATAAGAAACTAAGAACTTAAATGGCTATAGTGGTAATGCATGAAGTTGTGGATCCATATTATGAAAATGATGCCTCTATTTATAGAAGCCGAGGGTTGAAGAATGAGAGGATTTGATGAATGTGGGATAAATTGAGAGCCAATGAGAATGCACGTCAAGTGTCACAATTCTATTGGATGAAGGTGGAGCACATTTTGGGAAATGTGTGAGTGGAAGAGGATGGAAGAGAAGTAAATGTTGTTGGTTGAGAATTTGAAATTGGTGTAAGAGGAATTGAATGAAATTTGAGAGGATGTAAGAGGATTTGAAATGTTGTAAGAGAATTTATTGCATTTGTAAGAGGATGTGATAGATTTTTGAAAACCTTTGGAGGGAAATTGATTTAGAGGTGGTTGAGAGGAATATTCAGTAGAATATGCCTTTGTGAGGATAATTGAGGAATTAGATAAATATACGAAATTGATTTTATTTGCAACCTGGTTAGTTGACCATGGTTGTTTTAACTCTTGAGGAGTTAAAAGTTGGAGGATTTGGTAATCATGATTAGAAAGCTGATTTAGGATTAATTAATCTAGAATTAATTAATCCAAAATTAATTAAACTAGAATTAATTAATCCAGAATTAATTAATCTAGAATTAATTAATTGGAGTGAATTAGGAGATGTGACATTTGATTTGATTGATTGTTAATCAAATGAGAGGATTAAGAGAGTATTTAATTAAATGATTTGATTTAATTAAATGAGATGAATAATTAGTTAGAAGAAGGATGAATTAATCAATAAATTTAATTATTTAATTAATAGCTAAATTTGATGATTTTAATTAAATAGTGTTGATTACTCAACTAAGTGATCAATTTGAGATGAAATTAGAAGAAACAATGTTAGTTGATCTGAATCAGATGCATAGTATCAATTAGGACATTTTCAGTGTTTACATGTATGCATCCTAATCAACCAATAAAAAATCTATGAGTTCTTGAACTATGATGCATAGTTATCTAACCATATTTTATGTTGATTGTATGCTATGTCGCTCTTAGCCAAATCATTGTAGAAAAACTAGAAGTAACCTTGCACAAACTCTAGAGAATGTGTGCAATCATCACTAATGTAAAAGTAGTACTCCCTCAATA
>VDFB02385860.1:317987-357987 GCA_007258455.2 Sequoia sempervirens | reverse complement strand
AGGGACAGCTTAAGAGAGAGTTTTAAGCAGGACTGGCCATTTTTCACCATTTGGGGTACAACAATGGCTTATCCAGCATTGTGAAAAGCATTTAAAAACAATTTCAAAGGCAAAAGGCCACTGAACTATACCCTTACCTCAATCTCTCTGGATCCTTTCTCAGACAGAAGAACTCCAAGTCCTGGCTTCTCATTTTTTGTCAACAACTAATTCTTGTTTAGCTTGGTAGATGGGATAAACTCAAATACATAAAGTCCAGTCCTAAAAAGAGAACTCAACAGCTCATCAAATAAGTTCCTGTAATCTAGTTGAATTCTGTGAATGTTTAATAAGTTCTTTTATATTTATAGACCTTTCAAAATTAGATATTATGTCTTTATCTTATTGTCTTGTCATGCCCATTTGCCCATGTTCCCACTATATACCTTTTCAAGTTCCAAAATATACAAAATATTATAGGCTATCAACTTGAGGCATTTCCTATCATTCCCAGCGTTCTTTACTGGGCTTCAAAGTTACATCCCAAGAGCAACTGAATGTTTATGTCTGTGCTCCATATGAAACAAATTATGAGAGAGAACTTACTAATTTTGTTTAGGCATTTACAAGTCACATCTCTCATCATGTCAAGTTGGGTCTACATATTTGCCTTGAAAGGTTTGGCATTAGATAGAAACTAGAGTCTATAGATGGTAATTTCTGCACATAATGTCCCGACAAAAGCTTCTGTATCAGAATACTATACAACTGACATCACTGAGTTGGAAGTAAAACAAAGAGAAGGTAGCTCTGTCCAATCTGCCTTGATGACAAAAACGAACACACCATGTCTGTAGATGATTAAACGCAATATAGTCAGCAAGGTTATACTCCCTCCATGATGCTTTGAGTGACATTCAAATGATATTACTATTATCTACCTAATTGAGTAGGGTTTCAATGATAAAAGGCACATTAACAAGGCCTGTACTGACATCTATAGCTAATTAGAAATTAGAAATTATAGCTAATATAGTTTGCTGATTGACTCTTTCTGCAATGTAAATGAAGTTGGCATGTTGTGCACGGTTAATTTTCCAGCTAACAGATTCAGGACAGTAATGAGGAATAAAACTCAGAAATCATTTAGCATGAATCTCAAATGTACCATGTCTATAGATGATTAAACACAATATAGTCAGCAAGGTTATACTCCCTCCATGATGCTTTGAGTGACATTCAAATGATATTACTATTATCTACCTAATTGAGTAGGGGACGTGTTCCGGCCTCTACTGGATAAGTCAGTGGTGGTGTATCTAAATGATATCCTGGTGTACAGCAAGACCATGGAGGAACATAAGGTTCACCTAGCAGAGGTGTTTGAGTTGCTCCGGGAGCACCAACTCTTTGTTAAAAAGGAAAAATGTGTTTTCGCCCAAGAGGAAGTTCACTTCCTTGGTCATATCATGGGCAAAGGTAGAATCAGGCCGGATCCAGAAAAGCTCCAAGCAATCAGGGATTGGGAGCCGCTTCAGAATATTCACGAAGTGAGGCGGTTTTTGGGCTTGACAAACTACTACCGTAAGTTTGTAGCGGGATACAGCAAGATTGCGGCCCCGTTGACATACCTCTTGAAGGAGGACCGAAAATGGAACTGGTCAGACAAGTGTAAGTCAGCGTTCGCGTTACTCAAGGAGAAGCTCACCACGGAACCAGTGCTTGCGCTACCTAACTTCAGTAAGCCTTTTGAGGTGCAAAGTGACGCATCGGACTATGCAATTGGGGGCGTTCTTTTGCAAGGAGGACATCCAATGGCTTACGAGTCGAGAAAGTTGAAGGATAGAGAAAGGATCTATCCCGCCCATGAAAAGGAAATGACAGGGATCATACATTGTCTTCGAATGTGGAGGCATTACTTATTGGGCGTACCAATCATTGTCAAGACAGATAATATCAGTTCAACGTACTTCAAAACTCAGGCTAAGCTAACACCAAAGCAGGCTAGATGGCAAGAGTTTCTAGCCGAGTTCAATTATGAGATCCAATACAACCCTGGAAAGCAGAATGTTGTGGCGGATGCACTGAGCCGAAAAGCACAATTAATGGCAGTAGTGGCGGAGTCAGATAGTGAAGCACTCAGTGCAAGTCAGGGGACTCTCTCAACAGAGATGATTGAGAACATCAAGCAGGGCTTGGTGGATGACTAGCAGGCTGCAAATCTGTGGAAGCAGTGCAAAGTAGGGAAGACTCGAAAGTTCAGTAACCAGGATGGGATAATGATGTTCACTCAAAACTGAGTCTGTGTTCCCAAATACAAGAGTTTGCGTAGAGAGATTATGCATGAATGTCACGACAGCCTGTGGGCAGGACACCCAAGTCGAGTGAGGACTCTCGCACTCTTGGAAAGAGGGTTCTATTGGCCGATGATGCGGAAGGATGTAGATGACTATGTCCGAAGTTGCCTCATTTGTCAGCAGGACAAGGTTGTAGTGCAGTCTCCGGGAGGCTTGTTGCAACCCCTACCAGTTCCGATTCGACCTTGGGCCAGTGTATCAATGGACTTTATAACAGCCCTACCCAACGTCGATGGTTTTACAAGCATTATGGTTGTAGTCGACAGGTTCTCAAAATATGGGACCTTTGTGCCGTGTCAGACACCATGCACAACGGAGGTTGCCGCCGAGTATTTCTATCGGAACGTGGTAAAGTACTGGAGAGTTCCACTAAGTATCATCAGTGATAGGGATCCCCGGTTCACATCAAATTTTTGGGCTGAACTGTTTAAGCTTATGAGAACGAAGCTACTCATGTCCACAAGCCATCACTCGGAGACCGACAGCCAGACCGAGCGTGTCAATGCAGTGTTGGAGGATTATTTGAGGCACTTTGTGTGTTCGGATCAGTCAAACTGGTCGAAGCTTTTGGATTCTGCACAGTTCAGTTACAACCTTCAGAGATCGGGATCGAGCCAGTTCTCGCCATTTCATTTGGCAACTGGGCAACAACCCTTGACCCCGCATACAGTATCCAGTGGATACAGAGGGCCATGCCCCACAGCAGCAAACCATCTAAAGGATTGGCAGGATAGAGTCGACTTGGCTCACCATCACTTGGTTAAGGCAACAGAAAGAATGAAGAGGTACGTGGATGAAAACAGAAGACCCGTGGACTTCAAGGTAGGAGACAAGGTACTCCTAAAGTTGGATCTAGTTCAATTCAAGCCACCCAAGGGCTTGAGCCATGCTCTCACAAGAAGGTTCGAAGGGCCTTACGAGATCGTGGAGAAGGTAGGTAAGGTAGCCTACAAGCTGAAACTTCCAGATCACATGCGAGTGCACAACGTATTCCATGTGAGCCAGCTCCGTCCAATGCATTATGATGCGGAGGGCCCAAGTAGAAGCATTCCTAGCAGGGGACCAGTGAATGTGTTGGATAAGCCCAATGTGCAGATACAGGAGATACTTGCAGTGAAGGAGCGTAGATTCAACGACTACAAGTGGAAAGAGTTCTTGGTACACTGGAAAGGCCAGCCCAGGGACGGTGCTACATGGGAAAGAGCAGAAAGCCTGTGGAAGTTTGAAGATGAGGTCTTGGAGTTCCTCGAAAGGGGCTCCCAGGCACAGTTTTAAGCCCCGAAAGAAAGTCGGGTGCATTCTCCGCACCAGTCCATCAAGGTGATTTGTGTGCAGGCGTCAGGGACGTCGCCTATTTTTAAGTGGGGGAGAATGTCATATGTATGAGAGTCCAACACCAGGGACGCAGGGAAATCACCCTCGCGACCGAGTGCAACCCTATCCTGAGGTTCAGCACCAGTGTTCCAATAAGGTGAGCGCGCTGGGGAGTGGAACTCATATCGTGGAGCGCAAATCGGATTCAACAAAGGAGTTTGCATCAAGTCGCATCAGTTGGGACCCGTATGTGCATCGGAGTGAGTCGAGCTCACATCCTAAGCCGGACACCCCAAGAGTGGTGGACGCAACCAACAGGGCTCAAGGTGGTTGCAAACACGGAGAGTTCAACAAGGTTGGAAAGCAGGGTTGCTACCTGTGGATCGAGTCAGGGGAGTGAATGCAGGAGGAAATTAGGGGATTGGCCCAATCCTCGGTGTCATCCTACCGCCTGTTGGGATTCATACTAATAGCTTATATAGGGGAGCATAGTCATCCCCGACGTAGTTGAAACACTACACCCAAGAAAAATCGTATTCAAGCCCTCAAAGCGAAGGTTCATACTGCATTGAATGCTCCTAGTGCAGAGAGTTCCAAAAAGTGCAAATCAAGTGCGCCGCGTTGAGGTCAACCTGTTCCCAAATAGAAGGGGCAGTGGGCTGTGGACAGGGTAAGCCGTCGTGTAGCTCAATTGGGAGAACGCGACGCTCCTCCTAGAAGATCACCAATCAGATCAGCATCAGCAACAACAAGTTCTAGTCAGAAGTAGAACAGGGTTCAGAGTTCCACGTGAAAGGGTCATCAGGATCCCGAAGAGTGGTCGTGCACCTAAGGGCAGTTGTTCCATTGAGTCAGGGACTCATTGTTTGTAATCAGTCTTGTGAGAGTAACAAAGACTCTTTTATTGTAATTGAGCCCGAGGCTTTTTAAGACAATAAAGCTGCTTATTTTCCCTACATTCGGATCAGTAGCCACCCGGCTAAGGATTCGTGAATACCGCCGGTTCTAGTGCGATCCTGTGCTAGAGTCGTGATTACCATTCCGCTGCAAAAGAAAGAGAACTCGGTGTTCTTGAGGTGAAGGCGTAATCCGGATCGACCCAATGAGCTAGCATCCTACGGAGTAGCTCTAGTATGCTGAAAACAGTGCCGCATGTGGTTAGGAAAGTGAGCTATTTGAGCTTAGAAAGCTAGCCGTGTGACGGTTTCAATGATAAAAGGCACATTAACAAGGCCTGTACTAACATCTATAGCTAATTAGAAATTAGAAATTATAGCTAATGTTCAAGAATTTTAGAATCAGAATTGTTGTATTATTTCAGAGGCTGGAAATATAGTTTGATGATTGACTCTTTCTGCAATGTAAATGAATATAGTCAGCAAGGTTATACTCCCTCCATGATGCTTTGAGTGACATTCAAATGATATTACTATTATCTACCTAATTGGGTAGGGTTTCAATGATAAAAGGCACATTAACAAGGCCTGTACTGACATCTATAGCTAATTAGAAATTAGAAATTATAGCTAATGTTCAAGGATTTTAGAATCAGAATTGTTGTATTATTTCAGAGGCTGGAAATATAGTTTGCTGATTGACTCTTTCTGCAATGTAAATGAAGTTGGCATATTGTGCACGGTTATTTTTCCAGCTAACAGATTCAAGACAGTAATGAGGAATAAAACTCAGAAATCATTTAGCATGAATCTCAAATGTGTATGAGCAGTTTTCTCTGCAATTTGATCCACTAATTTATCTCAAAATTCAACAAAATTCAACAATTGACAAAAGGGGAATTAGTTGAGAAGGTTCCAAGTTTTTCAATAGCACATACTACATGGTGAAGATATAAAATTGGCGTTGGAACATTTAAACTCCTATTCAACAAGGATAAATTATTCCACTACAAAACACCAAAGGCCGGTGTAAGTAGTGGGCCTTCATATTCACATCTAAATAAACAAAGCTTAAGTCAAAATATAATAAAACAGATCCATGCTTGTTTATAATAAACTGTAACTACAATCTTCACATATAATCTCAATGTGTAATAAAAATAGATTTTCTTGTGAGAGTTACATACAATATACAACACATTTTTAATAGCCATTAAGGTCATGCACAAGAAGATAATAACAATTTGCAGGCCCTTTTCAAAGGTAAGGAGAATATTACAGAGTTAGTTTTCCAACTATGTTTCTATTTTGCTGCAGATATGTATATAAAACTATCATACTAATACAACTGTGACTAGAGTAAATCCACATATCATAGGCATTATGTCATCCTACATTGCCCTGTTTTTGCATCATCCTCATTTATTTAGTTCCTTCCATTCCCCTGTTTTTTCCATCATTTATTCAAATTTTAGAAAGACATGTTCCTCATTTATCATTTTCCAGATGGTATACGATAGGTTGCTACACTAACTGATTTCTTTTTTTTTTTGTCTTGTTACAGATCACTTTAAGGATAGCATTGTGCCACAGACCTGATTTTCAAAATGTTGAAGATGCCAATATGCACTTCCAGCAAAGGCTCAAATGCTCAGCCAAATCAAATCTCATACAACTTCGATTGTACTGCATGATGTCTGCAAAAATCATCACCTTCAAAAACTGTGTTGTCAAATGGATTAACAATTACTCAATACACACTATCATTTAGGCATTTTCCTTGCACTGCATTATTGACTACGAAAAATATGAGACTGTAATCCATATGTCTCTACAAAGCTCTTATTTGTGCATGTGAGCAGACTGTATAAGATCTAATTGCCCAACTCTGTATTTAACTAATTTATCTTCAGTAAGCATCGTTTTGAAGCTTGTCTTATCTCTACATCTGAGTTATTTTGTCTCACTGAGCATCTATGAAGAGTTTACATACGCTTTTATTGTCAAGTTGCAGATAGTGGAAGGGCTTTTAAAGCTAATTTTCAAGCTGCACAAATTTCTGTGTCAACCATTTCGATTCTGGATTTTACCACTGCGTACTACTCCCAACTTATTCAATGCACAGGTTTTATTTTCTATTTTCTTAGTGTAGATTTGTTTTACTGCATTTTTTAAGGTTTCTGTATTGTGGATTTTTCCATTTTAAAAAGGAAACAACCAAATTTCTCTATATTGTCTTCGGCGTACCTATTGCACCCCAAGGTGCGATTGCTAGTTTATATGTTTTCCTCAAGTTGACTTTTTGGAGTATGAGGATGCACATTTATTTGATGGCCTATGGATTTGATATATGGCAATCTATTTTGGATGGTTGTGGCACCATATAACGGATCAAGTTGGAAAGAGAGCAAGTGAGAAGAATGCTAAAGCTATGAATGCAATTATAAGTGGTCTAACTAAATCCAAATTTTTCAAAGTCATGCATCGCACCTCGGCAAAAGAGATGTGGAGAAAATATTGAGGATGAGGTTGTTGTGCAAAAGGTTTCAAGATCTCTACCTATGAGATTTGATGTGAAAATTTCCACCATTGAAGAAGTGAAGGATCTAAGCACTTTGAAGATGGATGAGTTATATGGCATACTTACTGCCTAAGTCACCAGGTTCGAATTCGGCAACATTGAAATTCGGATGAAATTCGACAAGAAAAAAATTCAAAAAGTAAAAAATTCGAATTAAATTTGTCTTATATAATTTTGATTTTTTGAAAATATAAGTAATAAACTTAAAATAAATAAAAAATAATATTAATATACTAATATGTTTAAATATATTAATAAAGCTAAACACAAAACAAAATAAATAATAAAATATGTTTAAAAAGATACTTTAAATTTTAAATATTATTAATATATAAATAATAAATTAATTAAATTATATATTAAATAATAAATATATTATAATAAAAGTTTTATTTATTTATTTTAAAATATTAAATTTTAACATTATAAATAAAAAACAAAATTAAATAACAAATGAAGATAAATAAAAATAATATTAAAATATATGAAAACATAACATAAATAAATAGTATTAAAAAAATACAAAAACATAACAAAAGAAATGATCTTAAGAACATATTGAAAATAATAAATCAAAGGCCAAGGAGTCGCCAGCATCGAAGCCCTCCAAACCCACTGGTGCTTGAGACTTGCCCGAGTTCGTTTATGTTCCAACTCCAGCTCTAGCCGCTTGAATCCTGACGACCCGCTCATGGTCAAGTGCACGATGGACGAGTTAATGCGTCCGCCTCACGCGGACACTCGCAAGTACTTTCTGCAGCCCTGCAAACCAGCCCACACGGATAAACAGAGAAAGATAACACCTATGGCAAAAAATGCAGAAAAAAAAACCTTAAAAAACATTTTTTAACTATCTTTTAATAAAATCACAATGCCCTCAACGAATTTTTGCTAATATTTTGAGATTTTTTAATGCAAATTTTTTTACCATACGAAATGTATTCGAATATGAACGAATTTCAATTTTTTTTGAAATTCGACGAATTTCGAATTCCAAGTTGATATTCGGCCAAATATGGTGACTTAGCTTACTGCTTATGAAACAAGGACTGAGAAGGTAACATCATCAAACATGAAGCCGCCTTTAAAGCATCAAGAAGGATGAAGAACAAAGGACCCATATCAAGTGTTGTGTCCCACCCCAAGTGGACACTGGCTAAACTGAATTTTCCGCCTTATGAATTTGTTTGCTTTTTCAAGTTTTTGCTTATTTTGGGCTTTAATAAATAAAGATAATGCGAAGAAAGGATGATAAAGCAAATAACATATGCAAATACCAAATGTAGGATATTGAGAAACTAGTGCAAGTTTAATTACTGCTGTAGCAACCCCCTTATATTAAATTATCAAATCAGATTTACATAAGTATGCAAATACAACATATTCATTTCAGCTCTTATATAATGCTTGAAATACCGTCAACTATCATACCCGGTATGCAAATATGCTAGAGGCTGGTCTGAAACTTAATTAACAGCAAATCTGGGAATTGTCATCAGCAACCATGAAACCTTAGCAATGGACGCCTATCTGCAGTGTAAGAGTTCTCCAACATTTTAATGCACAAATCTAATAATGCATATCTAGCTGCCCTCAATGGAGATGGTATAAGGTTTAAACCCTAGGCATTTTTGCCATAAGTCACAGCCCCAGCCAACGATAGATGTACGGCCAGCTACAGGGAATAGTACGGCCTCCACAAATAACTTCAGCCCTTTTGCTGAAACCCACGTGGCTGAAGGTGCTGGCAGCAAATTAAAGCCTCTAAAGATTTACTCTTTCAATAATCAGAAAACTTCTTCTCAATACCATGTATTTTCCAGTTGTTCCACAAAGTGACGAGGACGGGACAAGGGCGGGGACACGCTCGAGATGGGAGACGGGGGGCCTAAGTTTGGGGATGGCGGGGGACGGCGGGGGGACGGCGGCGGGGGGTGGTGGGGGAGCGCTGAAATACATATAGTACTTAAAAAATTAGTTATAAAAAGATGTATAACAATATAATTATATAACTGTAGAAGCCTAAGGAATAAGTGAAGTTAACACATAAAAGCAAAACTTAAAACTTAAAAGTTTAAAGTTTAAACACAATAACACATTGCAATGATATATCATTTCATTGAACTAGTGAACCATTGAACATTGAAAATCAAAATGAAAATATAGACATTGGAAAATGCAACAAGAACTAGATGTTTCATAATCATGATTCATGAATCATAATTACAATCAACTATCCCTGTATCATCAATGTTCAAACTTCAAAACTTCAAAAACAGAGTACAAAATAGTAAATGCTAATAGTAAATGGCTCCAGGCTAATGGCCTCATGGCTCTGGAAGTCTCCTAGAAGTTTCCTTCGAGTCTCCCAGATTTTGCTTGGAGTCTCCTAGAAGTTTCCCTTGAGTCTCCCAAAAGTTTCCTTGGAGTCTCCTAAAAGTTTCCCTTGAGTCCCCCAGAAGTTTCCTTGGAGTTTCCTTGGGTGGAGGGGACTTCTGAAGTCTCCTGTTTCTAAGTCTCCCTGGGACTCGGACTTTGGGGACGGGGACTTCTGGGCACGCGAGAAACGGGGGACATGGGGACGGCGGAGAAACGGGGACGGGCGGAGGGACGCCTAGACATCTCCCCGCCTCTTAAACGGGTGGTTTTCTGAAGATATTACTCTAAATCTGCACAATGATGATTCCCACGAGCTGAGAAATGAAGCTCTAACAGCAACAATTAATCTCCAATGAATGTTCTCACAATAAACTGGAAATCTGTTCTTAAACCCTTGAAACTTCTGATATAAATCTTCTCTATTATGCACAAATGTGACTTTTGAGATAAGCCACCAAATTAGCAAACCTCAGATGATCTTTCACACCCTCGGAAAGCTCGATTCAAGAAGAAGCTACGCTCTCCAAAATCGTTGCAGCTGAAAACCCTAGTTTCCACCTTCAATTTGCAAAAGCACAAAGCCAAGTTGAGAGAAAATGACAAGAAAAGAGAAAAAAATGAAATCCAAATGCCCTTTTATAATGTTTAATTTGCATTTGACTTCATCTCATTTAACTTACTTTAATTTCATTTCCTTTTCCCTCCTTTTTGGTGCACAACATTAAAATATAAAGTATACTTTATTAATCACTTATAACTCCCTTTTAAAATAACACTTTAACACTTATTATAAAGTATACTTTTTAAAGCATTTAAATCTCCCTTTTAAATAAAGTCCACTTAATTCATTAATGATATGCACTTAATAATTAATTATTATTGAAGTATAACTTTAATAATAATTATAATATTATAACTCCATTAATCATCGTAAATCAATTCTCACTTCACCAGGAGGTAGCCCACTGTATTCACTGCTAGCTAGGGTGCCCTACTATAAATAGTAAGGTTGGCCTCTATCATCCAATTCACTTACTATAAATAGTAAGTGTACACACATGAAGCCAAAAACCCTTGAATAACCAAGCCTTAGAATATTAGAATATACAAAGAATCTGGAGGTGCCAACGCTACAAACTGCCAACTGAGATGCCAGATATCACCACAACAGCGCGAGGACCCAATGATCGGCTAAACCTCCAACTCTGATGCTCGCTCAAAAAGGGGACATTACAATCAAGTGAAAGTTCAAGCAATGAGGAAGAGGCTAACTTTGTGAAGAAATTCAATAAAGGAACTATCAAGAGAAAAGGTAAGTATACTCTTAAATGCTTTAACTGTGGTAATATAGGTCATTTTGCTGCCAAATGTCCACAGGTTGGAAGTGATAGCAGCGAAGAAGTATATTATGACAAGGGAAAAATCAAGAAAAGTCATTATAACAAGAAGTCAACTCAAAGGAAATCCGAAAAGAAGAATTTTCAAAGACATAAGAAGAGCCTATATGTTCAAGGAAGCAATAGTTCATCCAAGGAAAGTGATGAAAGTTTCTCCAAAAGTGATAGAGAAGAAATTCTCTTCATGGTCGTGGAAACAAAAGAAGAAGAAGCTCCAAGGTGCGAAGACAAAGGAAATGAAGAGATCAAAAGCAAGAAAGATACCACAGCAAATCTTGAGGAAGAACGTACTGTTGTCATAGACAAAATCCAAAGACTCAAGAAGCGGAATTCAAAGTTGAGAGACCAAATTCGAGAAGACAATGAAAAGTCCAAAAAGATAATTTTGGATTTGAAGACTCAAGTTGAAGAAGCCAAACACATTGAAGATGTCTTAATAGATCAGCTAAAGGCAAAAGCGGAATTCAAAGTTGAGAGACCAAATTCGAGAAGACAATGAAAAGTCCAAAAAGATAATTTTGGATTTGAAGACTCAAGTTGAAGAAGCCAAACACATTGAAGATGTCTTAATAGATCAGCTAAAGGCAAAAGAATTGGAGTGTGAGAAGCTTGAATTTGAAATTGTTTCCTTGAGAAAGGAGCTAGAAAAGACTAAAGATCAGTTCAACAAAAACATAAAGTTTGATAGAAGTTCTAAAATGTTAGGATCTTATCAACTCACAAAGATCACCATTCATCAAAAGTGATCTTGGTTTTGATGGTAAAAGTTCATAAACTACAAAGAAGTTGGAAAGCAAGAGTTATGCTACAGCCCTAAAAAGCTCCAACAATGAAGTAAGCGAGGAGGAGAAAGAAGAGAACAAAAGGGAAGAACGCAAAAAGCAATCAAACAAAGACAAGAGCGAGAAGGAAGATAAAGCTTCACAATTTCAAAGAGCTAACAAGGACAACCTCAATTGGTCCTTCCCCAAAAGAAAGCCCCATACTACCAGGTTCAACTATTATTTTCATGGCTATTGTTTTTCATGCAATCAATATGGTCATAGAGCCACAAATTGTAGAGTTCGTAAAAGGAATGATTTTGAACTTATGAAGAGGAACAACAATCCATTTGCCCCTCTTAGGATTACGTCATATGCTATAAATGTAACAATTTTGGGCACATAGCAAAGTTTTGTAGAAGTACTTTTGTTGAGACCCCAAGACAGAATAAAGATGTTTGCAACACGAGAAAGGATGAGTCAAACAAGGTTTGGAAAAAGAAGAGGCCAAAAATGAAAGAAAAGTCTATGCTTGTACAAGTTGCTTTGCATTGTAAAGATCAGCAAAAAGCAAGCAGTGAGGGACATGTCAAAGATAGCAAAGCCCTCAAATGTTATTTGCAAACAATGTCAATACGACAACAAACAAGGTCAACCTTCAAATCTAAGAAATACTCTACAAACAAGGTCAACCTTCAAATCTAAGGAATACTCTACGACAAAGCCTTTGGAACTTGTTAATGTTAATGTTATTGAGCAGCTTCAGGTTCATCCTTCCAACCACGAGTGAAGACATAAATCAATATAGCCTATCGGCTATTTATTTATATGTATCATTTAATGAGAATGTGCGCTTCTCTTGGCAACAATATAATTTCTCTTGGGCCGACCTTCCTTATGATTTGCATTTATTATTTGTAATTATATTATTGTATCATGGCCGACCTTGTAACATGAAGAGGTGCGACCTCTCACATTTGTATATATACAAGGTCACTTTCATCTCTTTCATCATCAAGCAAGTTCATCTCCTTCCTTCACTCATGTGCGAACTGGTCAAGAGACAAGTGCAAAGTGTTCAAGAGAAAAGTGCGAATTATTCAAGAAGCAGATTGTGAATTACTCATAGTGCAGATCTGAGTCTCATGAAGGGCAGATTGTTATTGTCGCCATTATTGGTGCAGAATATTAGCCTTGTGATTGGCCTCATTGTAAAGTAATTGTTGCCTTTGTTTATATATAAAAGAGATATATTTGTTGTTGGGTTTTTCTCCCTCAAGAGGAGGGTTTTCCCAGGGTATCTGCTGTGTTATTGTCTGATTTTGAATTGATTTTCTGTGCACTAAATCTGATCATTGAAATTTAACATGGTATTAGAGCGGGTTTTGTGTGAAGATCCGATCAGATTTGTGGATATCATGGAAGTAATCAAATTTGTTATTCGATCTGATGATTCTCCCGTGCTAATGTGTGTGCTCATGATGCTCATGTCTCTGTGGTTCTTCCAGTGGTTGGTGATTGTTGTGCTTCGAGCGACAGTTAAAGTCGTGTTTTGTCTTTGTTGGGATTTTGTTTCATCCTCCATGCGTACTTCGACTTTGATTGGTTGCAATGAGATCTGGAGGCTCAATTGGTCACTCGGGCAAGTTCTTGGATGCCGGTATTGAGTGCATTCACGATGACCTTGATATTAGCTGACTCTGCTATCGGGAGATCTCTTTGGCATCAACTAAGCTACAGGTCTTCCGCATCACAATGTTACCGTACAAAGGTCTAGGATTGCCATTCACAAGGATGCACTTCAAATCTGGCTCCGGTCACGAGCCTACATTGTTTATCAAGCGGTATCGATAGTAATTTGAGTTTAGGTGATTCGATGAAGTCGGGAAAAGCCTAAGTTGGATTGTCTATTAGAGCGGGTCTTTAAAAAATAAAAAGAAAAGAGATCTGGTCAGAATTGTTGAGTAGTCTAAGGAGGTATGGTCTCTCGATCTCCTTGCCTGATTGTCCATTTCCCTGAAGCTTGTCGGTAATCTTGATTTGTTTGTTCGCTGCGTACTGGAGAAGAGCAACTTTTGACTGAGTGTTTCATCTCCTTGTGGCCCGAATGACTCTCTGTGATATTTCAAAGGAACAATCATAGGAATTATTGTACTTGGGCATTAGCCTTTCGGAGCATATCACGGGAACCACCAGCGGCGTGAATATTGGAAGATACATCGAATATGTGAGATATCGAAGAGTTAAGGAGCCATGAACTCCTGCAAGTGTCCCGACATCAGGTATGGTCGTATTCACCATCGGTGTTGGTTGATATCGGAATTGATCATTTTTCATAGTTGCGGGAGCATTCATGAATACTGAAAAAAATAACCATTGGCACCGATAAACATATATAACTGGAAGCGTCCGCATCGGCATTCAAGCATTTTACGGGATGATCTGTTTACGTAAATTTGTGGGCCTAATTCAATAAGCTGTCAGAAGTTGCACATTGAGTCTCCTTATCGGACTACCAATGAATTTTGAAGAGCCGTTACAAGCATCGGACCACAAGAAGCTAAGTTTTTTTTAATCATTGAAGCTGGGATTTCCTGTCAATGATAAAGAAGACGGGACATTTGAAGGAGTTTCCTGATGAGAATATGATGAGAATATGAAGAGGCAGGAAAAATATTAACGCTTAGGAGAGTCCGCCAACCTTCATTTGGCATAACTTGTATTTTTTTTATTATTTGAAGATTGTAGATAAATCTCTCTACCATCGCTTGAGAAGACATGGGCTGGCTAGGCCTTGATTCGGTGTATCCCTTAAAAGCCTCCATTGACACCTAGCGGTTGAAGTTGTATATTGGGAATTGTCCAAAATTGATGTCGTCACTCTATGTCTTGCCGCCTGAACTTGAAAATTGATTTATGATATAAAATTTATGTGTGCTGGAACTCGTGCAAGCTGTAAGGCAGGGAAGCTCCAGCGCAACAAACAAAGTCTAAATCAATATTGCCATCGAATGTGTGTCTCTTGGCTCCAATATCATAATAATATTCATTGCTAACCTAGCAGTACATGTGTACAAAGGAAGTTTGGTATGGAGCGATGCCAATAAAGGAATTAAAGGAACAAGTTGATACATCTCAGGGGTAGTCTATCTATCATGTCAGTATAGAATTCATCATGCTGCTGCATATCTTTCAGGTGTTATGCTTAGATGAATACGCTACAAATTGATTGAGATCAAGCTATAAAATGGCTACAACATAATCAACATAAAGAGATAAGTATTTGTTCTTTGTTATTGTTTATATTTTCTTTATTTTTGTGAAATTCAGTCTGAAATTCAGATCTGCAATAATTTTTTTGTGACTTGTAAAAGGTTGTGGTTTCCTTTTGAGTAGGTGATCTCTGACATAAGATCCCTTGAAGTTACCATTAGTTCATTTCGAGCCAGGTTCCATGTCAGTCGTGTAGGTCTCTAAGTGTGACTCTGAGATGAAAAAGAGAACTGAATTTTTCGTTGTGATAGGATGAACACATCAATACCATTCTCTTGTGCATGGACTGTGATGGTACCTTGAGGGGTGAGGGGCCTGGTCCGATGTTAAATACGCTAACTGCATAATGCATTCAAGATACTTGTAGTTGTTCAGATTATCTTGTGTTGTGCTAAGTTTAGCACTCTCAAGAGGAGTAAAAGTTGGAAGAAAGATTTATATTGAAATTCAATAAAGATAAGTTTCTTTATCCCTTCAGTTTGATCTTTTGATATATTTCTCTTTCAGGTTGATTTATTTATTTATTCATGATTTAATATTGTTCATAAATTATTCTGTATTCTTGCTATAACTTGGAATAGTAAACCTTGTATGATTCTAGCCTTGATATTTCTTTTGATAGTTGTAAACTGTTGTAATCTCTCTCTAAAATGCTTCCAGGACAGATCTAAGAGTAGAAGGTGTTGAGAGATTGCTTAGTGATGAAAAGCTTGAGGCATCTTGTGAGGAAGTCATGCTGACCAAAGAAATGATCAAGCGTGAAGTCACAACTTGCAGCCATGAGACTGAGTTGGTGGCTAGAGGGAGTTCACTTCTAGAAGTCTTCCTTGCAATCTATGAAGCAGGGGTCAAGAGGGAGTTTTGTAACTCCTTGAGAAGAAGTGAAGATTGTACTGTATTGCAAAGCTAGGTGCTAAATCGTTAGAAGATCCCTTCAGCTGCTGAGATCAGAATTGCTCAAGACTGTCATCTAGATTTGTCATTAGTAGCTCTTCAAACCTATTCAGAATAGTGAGATCTGGGTTGAGGTCGAGGAGGTCTATCCTGAACTCTCTATAGTACCAGAGGTGTGCGTTGGAAAACAATTATCCAAGTCAAAGTTGTAGGCAAGCCTCGATCTTGTAGAAGAAGATGGTAATCTTGTTATGTGCCTAAACACATCCCAAGATGAAGCCCTGTGTGGCAATGCTTGGATATGGGTTGAGGCATTCTTCGACGCACTGGAGTTACGGTTCGAATTGGGGCGTGCTGTGTCAAAGATCTAAAGAGCACCCTTAGTTGTTGCTTCCAGCCTTGCCCCAGCCGGCCTCCCACAGCTCATCTGCAGCACTATAATAACAGGCGTATATTAGCGCTCAGGGCATGGCAACTCAGAAGCAAGATGGTTTCAGACTTTGGGCAGGATTGTTTACAACTGGAGCCCACGTCCATTGTGATAATCGTGTTGCCAGGTGGAAGCTTTTGTCAATCCTGCTCTGGCGATGTCCGGGCACGGCCGAGATCAACGGCATTAGAGATATGGTACCGAAGGTCAGATAAATGGAGGGTACATCGATCGGCGAGCGCATCGGTGATATCTCCTCACCAAGCCTCTCCGTGATAAAGTTTGTGTACTTTCAGATAAGTTTGGTATAGTGGAGAATCCATCCGATCGGTAAGAGCGCCCGTGATCGCGAGCCTTGTTTAATGAGTTCTTCTCGAGAGAGAAGTCGGAGGTGAAACTTTGTTTAATGCATTTCTCCTCGAGATCGAGGGAATTTGAGGTGCAAGCCCTTGTTAATGCATTTTCCTCCGAGACGAGAGAGGAATTTGAGGTGCAAGCCCTGTTAATGCATTTCTCCCAGACGGAAGAATTTGAGGTGCAAGCCCTTGTTAATGCATTTTCTTCTGAAACGGAAGAATTTGAGGTGAAAGCCCTTGTTTCCACCCTTTGAGCTGAGTCATGGTGGGTGTCATGTGTGAGACTCCATGACATGTGTTGTACTTGTGTTTCACCCTCTGAGAGAGTCATGGTGAAAGTCACGTTGAGGTGACAACATCACGCAAGTGATGAACACTTGTACGCATCTATAGTATGGCTAGTAGCCATTATGGTTGATATCGTGTTGAGGCTATATCTATATCATGTTGAGGTGATATTCTTCTTTCACATCCGTTGCAGCCAAATGTGATGGGTACTGCTGAGGTGATTTGTCTTGAGCAGCTGGAAGTTCTCTCCCTAGCTGAGAGGGAGTGTTAATGTTATTGAGCAGCTTCGGGTTCATCCTTCCAGCCACGAGTGAAGACATAAATCAATATAACCTATCGGCTATTTATTTATATGTATCATTTAATGAGAATGTGCGCTTCTCTTGGCAACAATATAATTTCTCTTGGGCCGACCTTCCTTATGATTTGCATTTATTATTTGTAATTATATTATTGTATCATGGCCGACCTTGTAACATGAAGAGGTGCGACCTCTCACATTTGTATATATACAAGGTCACTTTCATCTCTTTCATCATCAAGCAAGTTCATCTCCTTCCTTCACTCATGTGCAAACTGATCAAGAGACAAGTGCAAAGTGTTCAAGAGAAAAGTGCGAATTATTCAAGAAGCAGATTGTGAATTACTCATAGTGCAGATCTGAGTCTCATGAAGGGCAGATTGTTATTGTCGCCATTATTGGTGCAGAATATTGGCCTTGTGATTGGCCTCATTGTAAAGTAATTGTCGCCTTTGTTTATATATAAAAGAGATATATTTGTTGCTTGGTTTTTCTCCCTCAAGAGGAGGGTTTTCCCAGGGTATCTGCTGTGTTATTGTCTGATTTTGAATTGATTTTCTGTGCACTAAATCTGATCATTGAAATTTAACAGTTAACACTGATTTGTGCAAGCCAACGAGGACAAAATGCTTGCAAGGTGAGTTATTTCATGTTGTTGATTGATAATTGTAATATGCTACGCACAGTTTTGATCACAAATACTAAAACTCAAGATATGTTAAGAACAGTTGAACACCAAAATTAAACACATCCACTCAAACTGTATTAATCAGTAAATCATGGGAATGGAATCTAATCGATTTATTAATAAGAAACCTGAATTTGATCGTGAACAGAAGCAAATAATATTTCGCAAAATGGCCATACACAGATCTCACAACTCTGAGATTATGACTGGGAATCTAAGACAATAACGAAATGCACTGAAGTCCAAATTCGCAGATAGTATTACAGCGGTGACTGAACATACAGATATGCTTTCATGAGATGCAATATCAAACTAGTAGTGTTTCGACCCAAGTAACTCAGATCTGTGGAGTTTACAATCACTGAATAGTGATATTGTAAATTTGTATGGTGTCGCTACTACAATGAACTCCCACGAGCCCGTGGCTATTGTGACGATAGCTCCAAACCCTTACAATGCTTTGCTAAGATGCCCCATCATGAGATTTATCCATCGAACCATGTCAACACGCTCACAATTGATAGGTGTGGAGGCTTCAAACCTTTCCGACAATGAATCGCATCTGCTGGTGAAGGTTGTGTGCGCCCAGAATACGATGAATGTGCTCCTTGGGCTATGATGTGATGAGCTCACAGTCACCGCAAGTCTTGGTTCGACTCTAGGATGCAATGATATTGCCCAATTTTGTGGCCTAGATCACCACGATTCGTCATGGACAAGAAGCGCTACCAATCGCAAAGGATACAAGATTGGCTAGAGCCTTGGCTCGACCAATATCGCCCAAAAAATCGCTTAGACTCCGATCCCACTTAGTATGCAAGTATAATTTTGAACTGAGGAATATGTGAAAGAGAGGATTTCACAAAATGCCAAAGTGAGGTTGACGTCTCACCTAGTAGCCAACTCAAGGGTTTTTGTCCCTTTGCCGCAAAGACTATGTCCCAAATCATGATTTTCGAATGATCTCCCTAATGACTCGAGCTCAAATATATAGCAAATCAGCAATGCCTCCCCAAATGGGTCGGCCAAATAGTTCGGACCCTTGTTCAAATTTAAATATTATTTTGAATATTTTATTATTTAAATGTTTATTAAATACATAGTGTTTAAAAACACTTTTTGTAGTTCCCTCCACAACTCATTTTGAATTATCCAGGGTCATGAAAGTCCTCCCCACTCAAATGTTGCTTGCCCTCAAGCAACTATGATTCTGGATGCTCAAGAGCACTGCATCTAGCCCTTCCTCAATGTCATCATCCGAAACAACCTCAATAGAGTAGACGTGTCCTTTCCCCATACACTTGTGACCTTGTACCCAAGGTTCCTTACAAGTGAAGCATAACCCTTTCCTTCAGAGCTCGTTCTTAGACATGTCCATCTCACTAGACCTTGGTGGTGGATTTGTAGATTGAGGAGTAATCTCGTGAAGTGGCTTCTTTGGCTGCCCTGTTGATGCACTCTTGAGCATAAGTTTATTCTTCATGGTAGAATCCTGAAGGTTTAAGGCCCTCTGAATGGCCTCCTCCAAAGATATCAGCTCTAGAGCCCTCACTAAACCATGGAAGGACTCTGATAGCCCCTCAATGAACAAGAACATGAGTCTCTGATCTGAAATCTCTAGAACCATAACAGCAAGCCTTTGAAATTCTGCAACATAATTATCCACTATCCCCTGTTGCCAAAGTTGTGTCAAATACCTAAAGCATACCTCTAGATCCTTTCTACCGAATCTTTCTATAAGCGTTTGTGTGAAATCAGCATATATGGTGACAAGATTAAACCCTTGCATCACGATTCCATGATGCCACCATTCATGTGCTATTCTCTCCAAATGCAAAATGGCAAACTTGACCGCTTCATCCTCAGGCATTGGGCTGAGTGAAAAGTATGTGTCTAGCTTTACTACCCATGCTCGTGTTGTCACTTTTCGTGAACCATCAAAAGTTGGGAGAGTCCACTTGCTCACCCTATGTTGAAGATCTCTATTGGAATAATATGTTGATTGTCCTCCTTTTGATCTATTCCTTTTGATCTATTCCTTACGCTGTGAAACTGAATGAATGGAATTTGACTTCTCACATCTAGATTGATCTGTGCATAGGCATCTATGCTAGCATTGACATCACCTTCGGCAAGTCTTTGCTCTTCTCCTCCATTGGTAGGTCCTTTCTTGGGAAGGAATGAAGGTTGTGTGGGGTGAGTACCTTTAATGCTTTGAGTTTCATATCCATTTTGATTGGAATGGCTGCCTTCCGGGACATTATTTGGTATAGATCTAAAAATGTTGGTCATGGTATTCGTGATCTGCATCAACATGCTTATCATTTGTGATGTTTGTTCCTGTTGTTTGGCCATTTCCTCTTGCATTTGAGCAATTTGCCTCAGGAAAGTCTCACAATGCTCATTCCTATTAGCCATCTTCTTACCTCTGCCTCCTATTCCGAATGACTCAACTTCAGCCTTTCATCTTTCTCTCTCAATAGCTCGCTAATCCCTTTGGCTCAAACGCATACATTCCCCCAGCTGACAAGATCAAGGCTCTAATACCACTGTAATATGCTACGCACAGTTTTGATCACAAATACTGAAACTTGAGATATTTTAAGCACAATTTGAACACCAAAATTAAACACATCCACTCAAACTATATTAATCAATACATCGTGGTGATCCCACAAAGTTGGTTTTACAATTTCTGAGGAATTCTTTGCTGAAATCACATATTTTAGAAAATATAATGATTTAAGCATTAAAAAGTTTCATTTAAAGAATTCCAATTGAAGAGGGTTTGATTAAACTACCTTAAATCAAACCCCCTTGGATAGAACCCCGCTTAGTTTTAAACCATACCTATAATAGAAGTCTCCTTTACACCTATCAAAATTTTTATAAAAAACCACTTTTGATTTACCTTTTGGGGATCAATGAATTCATTTAAAATTTATTTTTTAGCATGTAGTCTCCATTATAAACTTAAAAAGTATAATTTTAATAAATTTATTTTATTATTATATTTATTTTTAATTCTGTGAATGTAGGTTTTTCACCAAAATCAAGCTTCTTGTTCTCATTACGTGGAAAAAAAAATAGTAGATTATAAAACAAAAATCTAAAAAATATGAGTGCACCTATATTAAAGTCCTTGATCCAACAAAGAGAAAAATTGAATTTGATACATACAAAAAAAGTTACTTGATTATACAAATGCTAGTCCAATTATAATTAGTTTGACTTTGAAACTTGATTTGAAGAAAAATATTCAATAAAAACTATCTAACTAAGTGGAAGCACTAGATATCGTGAGTTATGAATCTAAATTAAAGAATTAGAATTTTAACCCTTCATAGAAAAAAATTTATGCTATAATAAAGGAGCCGCCACTTTTAAAAAATGTTGTTTTCTAAAAAAAAAATTAGTTTCGAGGAGATGGAAAAGAAGTGCAATTTGACCTTCCTTTTGGAAAAAATATATTTAGAATGTATAGAAAAAATTTCATATAAACTCTAGTTTGCATCATCTTCAAATTCCTCATTAGTCAGCTTATAGGTGTCCGAAGTGAAGATTTAGTTATAAAAAAATATTTCAGTTGTCCGGGCAAAAATTGTAAACCACTATTGTGGGATCACCCATCATGGGAATGGAATCTGATCGATTTATTAATAAGAAACCTGAATTTGATCGTGAACAAAAGCAAATAATATTTCATAGAATGGCCATACACATTTCTCACAACTCTGCAATTACAAGTGGGAATCTCAGACAATAACAGAATGCATTGAAGTCCAAATTCACAAATAGTATTACAGCGATGACTGAACATACATATATGCTTTCATGAGACATGATAATAAGTCTAGTAGTGTTCTGACCCAGGTAACTCAGATCTATGGAGTTTACAATCACCGAATAGTGATATTGTAAATCTATATGGTGTCACTACTACAATGAACTCCCACAGGCCCGTGGCTATTGTGATGATAGTTCCAGACCCTTACAATGCTTCGCTAAGATGCCCGATCATGAGATTTAGCCATCGAACCATATCAGTGTGCTCACAATTGATAGGTGTGGAGGCTTTGACCCTTTCCGACAATGAATCGCATTTGCTGGTGAAGGTTGCGTTCGCCCAGAATGTGATGAATGTGCCCCTTGGGAAATGACGTGATGAGCTCATAGTCATCGCAAGTCTTGGTTCACCTCTAAGATGCAATGATATTGCCCTAGTTCGTGGCCTGGATCACTGTGATTTGTCAAGGAAAGGAAGCATTGCCAATCGCACGAGATACAAGATTGGCCAGAGCCTTGGCTTGGCCAATATTGACCAAGAAATCGCTCAGACTCCGATCCCACCTAGTATGCAAGAATATGTTGAACTGAGGAATATACGAAAGAGAGGATTTCACAAAATGCCAAAGTGAGGTTGATGTCTCACCTAATAGCCGACTCAAGGGGTTCCCGTCCCTTTGCCGCAAAGACTACGTCGTAAATCGTGATTTCTAAATGATCTCCATAATGACTCGAGCCCAGATATATAGCAGATCAGTAATGCCCTACCAAATGGGTCGGCCAAATAGGTCAAACCCTTATTCAAATTTAAATATTATTTTCAATAATTTAAATTTAATTATTTAATATTATTTTAAATATTTTATTATTTAATGTTTATTAAATGCAAAGTAGTGTTTAGAAACACTTTTTGTAGTTCCCTCCAAAACTCGTTTTCAATTATCCGAGGTCATGACAATAATTATTCCAAGATGACTTGGGTAGCTTATCTTAAAGAAAATTCTAAAGAAATAGAGAAGTTTAAGGCATTCAAAGCCTAAGTAGAGAATGAAACAGGGTTGAAGATCAAGTGCCTTAGATCTGACAGATATGGAGAGTTTACCTCAAATGAATTTAGCATGGTAGACCTCCTAGTGGATTTGTTTTGAGCAGTTTTTTAAACATTATTTAATAAAAGACATCATTTGTAGTCTATTGTGTTTTGGTGGAGTTGTAAAGTTGATGCCTCTATTGTGGAGAGACTGGTTTAACTATGGGTTGTGAGCCCATTATTTACATATTCATAGAAGAAGGTGATTATTGTAATCATTATGATATTATTTACAACTTGTTTCAAAAAAAGTTCTGAAATAATGTGTAGAAATCAGAATGGGTGTGTATTGCTAGGCTTCATATTTAAAAGGGAACTTGTTTGCAAGACTCCACACTTTTTTGCCTGTCATATCACACTCCTTTCTAATTCAGGCTGTGATATTCTAGTTGTTAGTAGGTGAACAAATTCAAATCAGTCTAACATAAGAACATCTGAGAATTTCTATGAATCGTATAAGTTTCAGCAAAGGGGTATGAAAAAAAGATAAAATATCCCACAAAAGAACATGTGGCATTCTTTGGTAGACACAACAACTCAACCAAAAGAACAAACATCCAATCAAGGTTCTAGATGAAAATCAGCCACGACAACTTGACCGAAAAAAAATTGCATACCTAGTAGAGGGTAGGCTTCCAAGGGACAACCTTGCCTTACGTGTTACTAAGTTTAGAACCCAAATCTATTTAACTCATTCTGAAAGAAACATATGGCCCCTCTTCCTCTCCTTGACTTGAGGAAAAGGATGAAAAGTGTTTGATTAGATTAAGAACCTATCATTTTGGGCACGTGATCAACAGTCCACATACAAAGAGGACTCTTAATGATCTTCTTTGTAGGCCAATGAAAACAAAGGCAACAAGTTTTAGACAGACTTCCTAAATGATCAAATGAGAAATATACCTGGCCACAAGCATCTTCCTTTTGGAAATCAAGGCAAGTAAGTTTACACAAACTTGAAACTATTTAACCTGTCATGCCTCTGATGCATGTCAGGGACTTGAAAAACCCTCATATCTGGCTTCCAGATCACCAAGCACTCATCACATCAACAGAGCAAACAATTTTCAAAGAAATAATTTGATAACATCTAAACATTTGGCAAACATTTAAGATATGCCCAAATTCTGGCTCAATTCAAACTCTATAAATGCTGACAGAAGTCCTAATCTATAGCATGGATCATTAAATTTTACATTTCTCTTGATATTGACCAACATTCTAAATAAAACAACAAAGAATCAAAACTAACAAGATAGTTCAGTACAAAGCAAAAATCATAAGTTTATCCTTGAAAATTTTATCCATTGAGACAAAAAATTACTGATTCAATACAGAGTAGCAATTGCTGCATTCAAACCCCAAAGAATGTCGTTCACAGATCATAAAACATAAGCAACAAATCAATTGGCCAATTGATTGTTGCGCAAAGGGACAATAGAGGCCATGCTTCCATCATTTGGGAATGAATGGGTTGGCTTCATAGTGTAGTCCCATTAAAAACTACCTTGCATCTCCATAAGGGCGATATCCATTGACAGATGACAAAACAATAGCACCATTAACCTTTTTTAGATGCAAAATGTCCCACTTTTCCGCAGTTAAAGCACTTGAAAGGCAACTTGCCTTTGTATTTTCCTGAACCCTTCTTCAGTTTCCTCATGAAGTGTGCCTCATCAGTATCTGAATCTTCATTTGAACTATTAGTAGTTGCAGGCTCCTTGCCTTTTCCCCTTTTTGAAACTTTAAAGGTTGCCTCCTTTTTTATTGTTTGATCAGGAACTGTTCTCATCTCATAGGCGGTGAGAATACCATTTAACTCATCTACTGTTAACTTGTCAAGTTCCTTCATCTCCTCAATAGCTGAAACCTTTGATCAATCTCCTCAATAGCTGAAACCTTTGATCAAAATGCAAAGGAAGAGATCTTAATATCTTATGAACAACTGTAGATTCCTCAATATTCTCTCCTAGGCCTTTGATAGTGTTAACAATTTCATCTAAACGATGTAGATATGTAACAACACTTTCTTCTTCCTGCATCTTAAGACTATCAAATTGTCTCCTATGTGTCTAAAGCTTTTCCTTCCTAACTTTATCATCTCCTTCATAAGTTTTCTGAAGTTTGTCCCAAATTCAATGAGTTGTATCATAGTGCACTCGAATTCAGATTCTGCCAATCCATACAGAATAGCATTCATTGCTGTAGCATTGTTTTCAAAAGCTCTTTTACCATCTGCATCCATTGGAGGAGTTGTTGGAATTGTTTATCCATTACCACACTTTGCCATATATCAAATCCAAGAGAGATAACAAAAAATACACATTTATATACTCCAAAAGGCGTAGTTTGAAGTTTGAACCATCAAATAAAGGAGCTTTGTTTGTAGAAAGGCCTTCAAGAGAACCCATGTATGCTAACAGGGTCTACCTTCAAGCAATTAAGCTCTCTTTCCCAAGGAACCCCGCTCTGATACTAATTGAAGAGAACACAGAAAATACTGAGGGGGGGGGGAGGAGAGGGGGGAGGCGAGGTGGGTGAATTAGTATTTTAAAACTTTAAACATAAAACCAACAATCAAAACAATAAGAACAAACACTTGACAAGAAGAACACCAATATCACGTTGAAAACCCTTTCGGGTAAAAAACCACAGCAAAACTATTGCTTTCATTAACTTCTAATGGGCACCAACCTAGGAGACTACAATCTCCAAATTACAAAAGTGAGCACCAACTTTGAACAATTGAAGCACCAACTCACTAAAGATTATCACAACACTTCAACACTGATTCTCGACTTCCAAATACGTCCTGTTGATGCGTGTTTTGTGACACAACAAACATTCTAGAATAAAGTGTCAAAGACGCTCTATCCCCTCTTGAAAAACTACCTTGTATGCTAAGACTGCAAGAAAGATCATACGGCAATTCCAATGTTTCAGTTAGGTGTGGATGAGCTCTATGGTTTGATGTGATTATGCTGGTAACACAAAGGGACTTACGCTAGGCTTGTTCAATTCACAATGAAGGTCTAGACAATGAAGCTCTACTGTTTGGGTCATGGATCAAACAAACTGAAAAAGGAGGTAAAGGTTTAGAAGTTCTAATCTACTTTCTCAGAATTCAAGAGATGGTATTGACTTGGTGGAACCAATAACCACGCTTTGCTTCGTCACGCTCAACGACAACTACACAAAGGGTTTTTCACGTCATGAATAACTACCATCAAATCGAACAATAATTATCCAGACATAAGTTAAGCATCCACAAAATAAGCTCAGGCTAACTTTACGCATCGAATGAAAATCATCCATTCAAAGAAAGTATGAGCAAAAAGTTTCACCATAATCAACACTTATCAAATCTTGCATTCATCTAACATACATGAAATAAAATCTAAACTATGATGAGGGATAAGAACCATGACAACTCCAAAATAAGAGAAGTAATCACCATCAACAATGCATGCATTACTTATTACTTTGGCAATCTTACAACTTGCTTATCTCAACATGTTTTGCAACATGCTCCCATGCTTTACAAATGAGGGGTTGAGCTCAATTTATAGGCTCCCCAATTACAATTCAATGGCCAAGATTGATTTAGGATCAACGGCCAAGATTACAAACAAAACCCTAATTAGGGTTTGCTACCCCTCGACCAATGAGAAAATTACATTCGAGGACACTTGTCCTTTTTACCAAATATGAACCAACAGATAAAATAGAAAGTTGTTGCATGTTGATTTGGAACAATTTGATTGGTTGGAAGATGACGAGGCGCCACCTCAGTGTGCTGGATGTCTTCCTTGGTCACTTTGTTCTTTTTCCATGTTCTTGCCTTAGAATATTTTCTGTCCTTTGCACTTTGATCTTGGATTACTTTGGCTTCTTCTTCCCTCCTCGCCTTGGAGCACCTATTTAGACTTGAAGTTATTAAGTCTTTCTTCCCAGATTGCTTTGGAATTCCTTCACGTGCCTTGAATTTGGAGAGGAACTCCCTTGTGCTTTCGCCGCAATGGAGGAAATTGGAACTTTCTCGGTGGAGAATTTCCCATACTTAGCCAAATTTTGGCTATTCAATTTCATTTTGTAACATCTTCAAGATTCTGGCCATTTTTGTACTCAAATAAACTTCGCCGGTAAATTTGTCTTCAATTTTGAATTTGGCTTGCATAAGTTGGATGTACTTGACGATGTGCCTGTCGTTGTCTTCATGATGCCAAATTCTTGGCGGACTTCCTGTTGGTCTTTTCCATGTGCAAGGGTGGACTTCCCAAGTTTTCTTTCATCTCCCTTCAAGTCGGACTTTACACTTTCTTTGCCATTTTCCTCTTTGAAGATTCGCCTACAGTAGTAAAATAAAACAAATTTATTTCAGATTTTTTTCAGGATAAGCTTTGAAAGATTTTTATAAATTTCATTTTCAAGCTTTTAATTTTCTCCAAAATGGCTAATTTATTTGATTTTATCTTTATTTTATTTTTTAAATTTAGCCATGGCAAAAATTATTCATTAATCCCAATGTTGGATGAAGATTTTCAATATTCTCTCTCCTGAAGTCGGACTTGCTTGATTCTTTTTCAAACTATTTCTAGTGGACTTGGTGAGCTCTTAGCCATTCCTTCCAGGCAGACTTGATGAGTTCTTTTCCATTCTCTCTCTTGGTATGGCGGACTTCATGTCGAATTCTCCGTTTCTTTCTCTTGAGGTTAAACTTCTTGTTGAATTTTCCATACTCTCTCTCTACTCATGGCGAACTTTCTGAGACCTGTTCCATTTATTTTCCATTCAAGTGTTATGGCGCACTTTCAAGGTGATCTTCTTCTGGTTATCTCTTTGGGGTGTTGAAAAATAAATAATTAAAATAATTATTTTATGTGTTGTTTTCAACCCCTTCCTTTTATGGCATTTATTTTCTTTTATTTAAGGCAATTTTGATTTTCCAAAATTTTTCTTGCCAATGCCTTAGGCAAAAACTTTTCTTTCCAATTTCACTTTGCCATAATTTCTTTCCATCCAATTTCATTTGGCCATAATTTTTTTTCCGTCCAATTTCATTTGGCCATAATTTTCTTTCCATCTTCCTAAGGCATTTGGCAAAATGTTTTAGATTTAGAAAAATATTTCTCCAATTATGGCGAATTTTCTCAAGGCCAAGCATATTTTTCTATTTTCCAAAGTCCATACTTAGGCAAAAAATTTCTACTCCTTCTCTAAGTATGGCGGACTTTACTCATTAGTTTAGCCATGCATTCTTCTCTCAAGGCGGACTTAGCCTTAGTCCAAGCCATTTAATTTTTTCCTTGGCTATGCTTTAGCCACTTCACCTTTTTCATATGGCGGACTTGTCTTTACTTCTTTCCATACAAGGGCGGACTTCCTCCTATGTCTTGCCATACCAGGGCAGACTTCACTTGTTTCCATGCCACTTCAGATTTTGGCTAAGGGCGGACTTCATCCATCTTCATGCCACTTTGGAGCGGACTTCATCAATTTTCATGCCACTCAATGTTTTGTCCAAGGGCGGACTTGCCATGACTTCAGGCCATTACCTTTTATGGTGGTCGGACTTGCTTGTTTCCTATGCCATTCAAGGGCGGACTTGCTCATAGTTTATGCCATTTCATTTTGTTCAAGGCTGGGCGGACTTGGCCAATCTTTGTGCCATTACCTTTTAAGTGGCTGGGCAGACTTGACTTCATGTCTTGCCATTGAAAGGCGGACTTCACCTTCAGCCATGCCATTTTTAAGTGGCTGGGCGGACTTGACTTCATGTCTTGCCATTGAAAGCCATACCATTTCCATTTGTCCAAGGCTGGGCGGACTTCATCCTAAGCCATGCCATTGTCTATTTGTCCAAGGGCGGACTTTGCTTGAAGTCAAGCCATTGAAGGGCGGACTTGCCTCTCATCCATGCCATTGCTGGGCGGACTTAGTCTCATTTTAAGCCATTGTCTATTCTGGCTGAAGCTCTTTGCCATTATTTTCAGTCATACTTTCTCCATGCTGGTTATGAATTTCAGTCCTTTTTCATACCTCCATGAATTCTTGCCATGATTTTCAGTCATACTTAGCAGATTTGCCATGATTTCTCAGATTTTTCATGATTTTTTCCAGATTTCTCACCATTTTCTGTGATTTTTTTCCAGCTTTTTCTGATTTTCACCATGAATCTCACAAATTTTCAAATCGATTTTCTGAGAGTTCCTTTGAGTTTTTCGAACTTCTGAGTGGATTTTCGAAATTCGGGCCCCTTCTAAATATAGAAACTTTCTAAAAATAAAAATTTTCCAAAAATAGCAACTTTCTAAAAATAGCCCCTAAAAAATAGGGATCTCAGAATTGCTCAAAAGTGCCAAAAAAGTAGGTCCTAAAAAATAGGGGGCCAAAGTGAAAACCCTAAAAAGTATGCGGTGTTGGAATTGACTGAAACGACAGTCGATCTTCGTCTCTTGGGCCTCCTAAGCATGATGATGACGTTTGCACAGTGATCCAGGCTAAAACTCTTTCACTTAACTCAGGTGACCATTCAAAACTTTAACTCCTCATTGTAAAAAGACTGGTGATAAGCAGTTGTGAGGCCAAGGCAAGACCCAAAAAGCAAAAAAAACAAAGGGTCACCATTTGCAATGGGGCGATGTGTGAAAAGGTCACAACACGTCCTACACATCAACTAAGACACTCATGCTTGCATATGAAATCATTGTTCAGACTCTGAAATGTTTTGTTCAAAAACAAAACTTCATCTGCAACCAAACCTTAATCGTTTCCCATTTATCATTCTTCATTACTTGCTCATTTCAGGAAATGCAGAATCAGCCACCTCACAATCACATATCACAGCTAACAAATACAAGAATGAGTACTATATAAGAACAGCACGACTCCCCCAACTACACTTCAATTCATAAACCAATCTTCATAATTCCTGCACAACATAATGCATGGAGATGTATCCATATGTAGCACAAGAACTTATCGGATCTCACAAGCTTCTGTTAGAACTCTGGCAAACATCTTATATAGCCGTGTATTCCACAAAGATCAACACAGGTAAATCATAGGCACCTCTGTAAGATACAGAAAATTATGACTACAGAATAATATTCATAAACCAATCTTCATAATTCCTGCACAACATAATGCATGGAGATGTATCCATATGTAGCACAAGAACTTATCGGATCTCACAAGCTTCTGTTAGAACTCTGGCAAACATCTTATATAGCCGTGTATTCCACAAAGATCAACACAGGTAAATCATAGGCACCTCTGTAAGATACAGAAAATTATGACTACAGCATAATATTGATACACACGTATATATCTTGCAGATGTAAACATACCGTGATATCTATATGCAAAGATATTCACGATTTCTGAATGACTATATATGCTTTTCATACTCACATCATAAAAGGTAGAACAAAACTTTAAAATGTCACACACCCATACCTCATGCGCTTCACACACAACGCCTTGATACACATCTCCAGTCTAAACTTGAAATTACATCTCAACCAAACTGGGCACAACCACCAACATAGACTTAGAATCCCACGTCTTCAGCTTTTTCAATTCACTTTTCAACATAGAGGCTCGAATTAACTCACGCTGCTCCACTACATACAGCCTGACTCATCCCAAACGACCTTCATTATTTTCTTATCGCAGAGAAAGCAAATTTCTCAAAGAATCAGCATACTCTATCTATATCACTATAAGAGTGAGAGAATAATATACTTATACTGCATACTTATTTTTTGAACTTGTCAAATGCATATCAATTAATCAGAGCACACACCCATGTCCTCAACCTTTTTCAAATCTCTTTTCAACTGTTTTGACTCCACACACACAGGCTCGAATTAACTCAAAACGGCGTTTTCATTATATTCACATTTCAATTTTTAAAGACTCCACCTGAAAAGCACGAATAAGGTCACACGGGAAACACCTTATACAATCCACGCAAGGAATAAATGGTAACAATGGAATTTTTAAATGACAACTTGAAACTGTGTCGCTCCAAAACTCACGCACCCACGAACACACACAAAATCACAAGTTTTGCAGAGGATATTCAAAGCTTGGTCTAGACTTGGAAATCGCATATCAACAAAGCTAAGCACATCCGCGAATATAATAACAATAAAGCATCGACCTCTTCTAATACACGCAGACATTTCCAAATTCATTTTTCTTGTAAATTTTTCTTGAAGATTTTAAAAAGAAAATCTTCCACCATGAACTCAACATAAAGCCAAAAGTCGTCTCAACTTAAACCGCCATAAATTATTGGCCGCCCTCAACAAGGAATCTACAGATAACATTCAAGTCGTCGCCCAGAAATAAAGACGTCTTTAGAGAATGAATTCGACACTCAGGAAAGGAAAGCCACCACACAAATTTAGCAAGGCGTTACAAATCTCATGACCCGACCCCTTGACAAGTCAAAGCAAATGTGGCATAACTGCCACAGTGGCATCCACTCAATGTATCCATCTTTGTATTGCTATCTTCCATTCTCAAAGGAATTGACTCTCGATGTATATGGCACGATTTATAGAATCGTGATTTCTTAGTCGAGCATAGTTGAGTATTTTAACTATGGGGTCTCACATGTAAACACTCCACATGTCACCCTTTACAATAAGGGCTGACAAACCTAGAAGGTCATGGGAGTAACAAAGTTATCTGTAATCTGTGCGCTAATACATTTCATCACTGATTGTGTTTTGCTAGTGAATGCTTTGACATCAATGACAAAATATTCAAAGAAAGTGGTGATGAGAGTTAGGTGTAGCAAAAGTTAATAGCCATAGCATGCAAACCATACCGGACAAAAGGAAAAGAGAGAAAAAGAGGAAGCTGCAGAACTCTACCATTATAGCTTGCATGGCATGATAGGAATCCATATTTATTAGGGATGCATTGCAGCCACAGGGGTAAGTTAAAAGGAGATGATAACTAGGAGAATGAGCTAGCAAATAAATGCACAGGTACATTGAAAGCATTGGGTAATCAGAGTGCAGAACAAGTAGCAAATTGGCACCGTCAATTTGTGAGGTGGCCTCTCCAAGTAAGCAGTCACCATCTCCCAACATTGATTGTGGTACATTAGAATATGTGCTTTCCTTACTTGAAATTCATGGTATTTAAGTTTGGAACCATTTATTTTAAGCTGTATTTTACAACCTAAAAAATCATTAAAGCTTAAATTTTCTGAAAGGAATTTTTAGTATGATCTCACCAGAATCATGATAAATTGATAAGATCGGCGCAAAACCATCCATTTTTATACACCATAGAAATTAATCTTCTATAACAAAGCCACATTTAGCAATTCAATATAACAGGAGGATCAACTTTCTTCGTAAGGTAGAGGTACCTGTAGAAGTATGGCAAAGGTGTTAGACTCACCTTCAAAGTGTCTAAACAAAAGCATCCTACTAGCAACAAAACATTAAAATAAAGCTGTATTTTACAACCTAAAAAATCATTCAAGCTTAAATTTTCTGAAAGGAATTTTTAGTATGATCTCACCAGAATCATGATAAATTGATAAGATCGGCACAAAACCATCCATTTTTATACACCATAGAAATTAATCTTCTATAACAAAGCCACATTTAGCAATTCAATATAACAGGAGGACCAACTTTCTTCGTAAGGTAGAGGTACCTGTAGAAGTATGGCAAAGGTGTTAGACTCACCTTCAAAGTGTCTAAACAAAAGCATCCTACTAGCAACAAAACATTTGATTTTCATATTCAAAAATAAGCAAATTCTTAAGCCGAAGGAATGCATTCAATTTAGTAGCAATATTCCAATTTTTTTGTATGAAGCTTGGAACACACTCAAAAGTACACTATATTGTATTAATAATTATTGTGATGAATACGATAAGTGATGACCAAACAGAGTGAAGAAACTGAGGTTATCCATTTCTTAAACAGAGTGAAGAAACTGAGGTTATCCATTTGTTAAACAGAGTGAAGAAACTGAGGTTATCCATTTCTTCGGCAACAAAGCCCAGAATATGACCGCACTTATGTTAATTTTCCTTTTGACAATATATCACATTCAATGATAAATATATTGTTGCTCGAGTATATAGTTGTCTAGGAGTATCAACAGTAAGTTTGTGTTATAACAGAAACAGCAAAGGTTCATATATGCAATAAAAGCATGACAAAATATCACGCATTACCACAAAACAATGAACAATAGACAGAGAGATCTTTTTGCATTCTGGCTTAAGATCATATTCTGCACTTGCTACAGACAAAGAGTTTCACCATTCAGCATTGGTATGTAGGAAACAAAAAATCCCATCGACAATATCCTGCGCTGGAGTTTCCCTCTTTCTCCAACATGTCCTTTAAACAGCTCCATGTCCCTTCATGCCTCAAACACCAACTGTTAAGGGTTGTCTGCTCCACTCCAATAACAACCATGCAAGTGCACAAACATACATGTAGATATTATATATATGTATTCTAGATGTATGGATATGCATCTATACACACAGATACACACACATGTACACACATATGTAATTGTATTAAGACATTCCATTAAATAGGCCAAAAATAAATGGGAATTAACAAGAATATACAAATTTCACCATTACAAGTATATATCTATGCATATATATGACATTTGTAAATTGTATGTATATATGTGAGTGTATATACATATATAAGTATGTACATATAGATATGCATCTACACACACGCAGCAGTTCCACCCACTGGGTCGGTACCACAGAGCACAGGATCAATCCCACAAGGTGCGGATTCAACCCACACAGAATTCTGGATCTGTTTACAATCCAGAAACATTCCTCTGAACTTGATGAATTGATTCCTATACTTCAGTGACCAGAACATGCACGGCATCAGAATCTTCATCATAGTTCCCACAGCCAGGTACTCTATCTTTTGCATTTCAATTTTGCAAATATCACTTCAATTATCCAATACCAGCTGATATTAATTAATCTAGGTTAATTCATGCTTGTTTTGGGTGCATTTATTTTATTAGCCTAAATCTATATTACTGAATCTGCCAATTCTGGTGCCAGATCCGGGTTTGGTTCAAACTGGCTAAACAGTCTGATCTGCTGCAGATTTCAGCACGGAGCATTTGGAAGGGGTTGTGTTCGTCCAAACCAACCCAGGGAGGATCCAAGCAGACCAAGGAGGACCCACAGTGAGCCTACCTGTCTTTGGATGGGTTTTTTTTTCTGCTTTTTTAATTAATTTCTCACCTTTGACTTTGACTATGAGACCCTAAAACGAATCCCTCGCCCTAAGAGTGTCAGCTAAAGCATTTCAAACAATAAGACAATCTCATTTTAACTCATTTTAATTGCAAAAGGCAAATGCCATTCCTTTTTGCTAAACTTCAATTCTTCCTTGTCAGTCATCAAAGAGAGCTGAAAATTGATCATTGCAGGTTCCAAAGTGGTTGCACAGCTATTCCTATGCATGTGCAAGGATCAATCAATTAGCTGCCAAGACGATTAGAGACAGAAGATTTTTGAAAAGAGGTAAAGTTTTTTTTAGTTCTTTTTTTCCTACATTTTTATTCTACAAACTCTCCTGTTTTCAACTTCTCGTTTTTCTTTCAAAGAGTTAGGTTTTAAATATACATACATATATATGTGCATACTACATATATATATGTACATAGATATGTATGCATACATACTATATATATATATATATACACATACATATATATGTGCATACTACATACGTATATATGTACACAGATATGTGTGTGTATATATATATATATATACACACATGTCACTATACTCAGATATTATTGTTTTTATTTGTTTTGCGTGTGTTTTTTATAAAACTTGTTGCCATAGAAATTACAATGGTAATTAGTTCTAGCTCCACAGGCTAACAGACTGACCTAAATTCAAAACAAGCCCAAATTCTATTCTTGGGAAGTATGTTGATGTAATACATCCAGTTCCAAGTGGTGGTGGGTATATTTGGATTTGTAAGGGGTGTAGTAGTATTCAAGCTCATATAATCAAGTGAAAGCCCATTTATGTGACATTCTTAAACAAGAAATCAAAGCTTAAGGTTAACTGTTAATAAACTTTTTGCTTTTAGGATGCATTCAGTTTTTGAAGCTTGTTTTCATTGTTTTGGTTGGTGATTTGTTTGTCATTATTTAATATTTTTGTTCTGTTTTCATGGATTAATTTTTTTTTTGGTTTCTTACTAATTTCAGAAATTAGGAATCAGAGCAGTCATGCTCACAGGTGATACTGCTGTTTCTGCTGCAGAAGTTGAAAGAGAGTTACATGCCTTAAATGGCCAACTTGAATAGGCAATCCTGTCACAGCATTTTTAACTGATAGAGGAGCCCTGGTAATGGTGTGCAGGTAGGAGAAATTGAAGTTCATGCCCAATTACTCCCAGAAGACAAGCTGAGATTTATTGGAGAGCTAAAGCAGGAGGGCATGACTGCCATGGTGGGCGATGGAACTAATGATAGACTGGCATTAGCAGCAGCAGATGTGGGGATAGCTATGGGTGTGGAAGGCTCTGTGGTAGCCATGGAATCTGCAGACATAGCTCTCATGTCTAATGGCATAAGGAAGATTGCTGTTGCAGTGAAAAATAGGGCAGAGATCGGTGATGACAATATACATAAATGTTGCATTCTCCCTGTTGACTAAGGTAGCCTTGGTGTTGTTGACTTTCATGGGTTATGTCTACTTGTGGATGGCTGTGCTAGCAGACACAGGCACTTGCCTGATTGTAACATTCCACAGCATGCTTCTCTTGAAAGGAGAGAAAGGTGGTCATACTCATCATCTTCATCATGGGTGTTGCAATGACTCGGATGTCAATGGGCATGCAAATCATCTTCACAATCATGATCATGATCATGGTATTTGCAAAGAGAACCATGGCCATGAGCACAATCACAAATTCACAATCATAACCATAACCACAACCATGATCATGATCATGAACATGACCATAACCATAATCAGTATCACTGTAATGGCCATAAACATCAGCACAAGCATGAACATGAGCATTATTTTGATGTGGTGAAATGTAGTGCATGCATCCATCATGCAGTAATTTACATAAGTGTGACTGCCTCAAGCCCAGAAATCGGTCAGGCTGCACTAATGAAGTCTCTATTGTTATCCACCCAAACAATACTAGCAGAATTGAGCAGACTTGGAATAGACCAAGCAGCAGTTGCAACAAAGACAATTTCCCTTCCAATCAGGTCCTCAGCCAAAAACAGGTTGTTAATGTGATCAAATTTCAAATTGTTATAGATCTCCCGTGTCTATGGATGTGATTTGTCTCCACCACCATTTTAAGGCCTTCAATCCCACTATATCCAGGGATCTTTTTAACTCCTTTATCCTTCATCAATCTCATTACCATTTGGACCTCACACCACCTGCCCACTTCTGCAAAGATGTTTAAGAAAAGAACATTAGTCACAGCATGTTTAGGATCCAAATCGAAATGCAGCTGTCGCTGTAAATACTCCTAAGCCTATATTCATATATGATTTGCAGGCACCAAGAAAACACATCCACACAACCGCCACAGGTTTAAATGGCATCTTAATGATAAATTTTAGGGTGTCTCCAAGATAGCAAGCATGGGCAAGAAGGTCAACCATGTGATTGAAGTATGTGCAATGCGATCTGCTAATCCTGCATGGCAGCATGCACACAGAACACAAGCAAAGCTTATAATGCCAGGATAAATTCTAGAGTGCTTCATTAAGTCACAGATTTTGAGAGCATCCATGCAAAATCTATTTTGCGCATATTCTGGAAACATTGCATTCCATGAGATCACATTTCTTGGAGGCATTTTGTTAAACAGTTGATGTGCCTTGTGTATGCTTCAACATTTTCCATACATGTCTACCAAAGCGAGAGAGAGAGAGAGAGAGAGAGAGAGAGAGAGGGAGAAGGAGGGGGTGAGGGAGAGAGGAGAGAGGAAGATAAAGATAGAGATGGAGATGGAGGGATATGGAGAGAAGGAGAGGGAGAGATAAAGAGAGAGAGCAAAGGGATAGAGATGGAAGAGATAAATATAGAGAAGGATAGAGAGGGAGATAGATGGATGGATAGAGAGGGGGAGACATGTCTAGAGATAAAGGGGGAGAGAGGAAAATAGAGGTAGAGATTACATTAAGTCACAGATTTTGAGAGCATCCATGCAAAATCTATTTTGCGCATATTCTGGAAACATTGCATTCCATGAGATCACATTTCTTGGAGGCATTTTGTTAAACAGTTGATGTGCCTTGTGTATGCTTCAACATTTTCCATACATGTCTAACAAAGCAAGAGAGAGAGAGAGGGAGGAGGGCGCGAGGGAGGCGGCGGGTGAGGGGAGAGAGAGAGAGAGAGGAATATAGAGATAGAGATGGAGATGGAGGAGGGATATGGAGAGAAGGAGAGGGAGATATAAAGAAAGAGAGCAAAGGGATAGAGATGGAAGAGATAAATATAGAGAGGGAGATAGATGGATGGATAGAGAGGGGGAGACATGTCTAGAGATAAAGGGGGAGAGAGGAAAATAGAGGTAGAGATGAAGATAGAGCGAAAGAGGAAGAGGGAGACAAATAGATAGAGAGATATAGGTAGAGGGAGAGATAAATACGGAGAGAGATAGGGAGATAGAGAGGGGGAGAGAGAGAGAGAGAGAGAGAGAGGACGAGATAAAGAGAGATATAGAGGGAGAGATAGAGATATAGATGAGATAGAGGATAGAGATAGAGATATAAGGAGATCTAGAGAGAAGAGGAGAGGAGAGAGACAAAGAGATAGACAAACATAGAGAGAGAGAGAGAGAGAGAGAGAGAGAGAGGGAGCAAGGAGGAGAGATGGAGAGAGGAAGAGAAAGAAGAGGGGGGAGAGAGGCAAAGGGAGAGAGAGAGGTAGAGATAGAGAGGTAGATAGAGGGGCGAGGGAGGGAGGGAGGGGGAGAGATAGAGGGGGGAGAGGGAGAGATAGCTCAATGTATATAGAGGGAGAGGGAGAGGGAGAGGGAGAGGGATAGAAAGGGAGTGATATAGAGATAGAGGGGGGTAGTGAAAGAGATAGAGAGAGAGTGATAGAGGTAGAGAAAGATAGGGATAGAAAGAGATAGAGAGAGGAGTGAGAGGGAGATAAAGAGAGAAATAGGGATAAAGATATAGAGTAGGAGAGATGGAGTGAATGAGAGAAAGGGGGGAGAGATAGCTCAATAGATAGAGAGGGGGAGAGGGAGTGACATAGATAGTGGGAGATATAGAGAGATAGAGAGCGATGGAGATCTCTCTCTCTCTCTCTCTCTCTCTCTCTATATATATATATATATATATATATATTCTTCCCTCTATTTATCTTCATCTCCCTGTCTCTTAATGTGACCTTATCTCTATCTATGTCTCTCTCCTCTTCTCTCTTTCTCTTTTCCTTTATCTATTTTTCTCTATCTCCCTACTATCTCTACCTTTTTCTCTGTCCCTCTTTATTCCTCCATATCCCCTTATCTCCCTCTTTATCTCTCTATTTCTATTTATCTCTCTTTCTCTCTCTATCTCTATCTCTATCTTTGTTTTTCTCTCTTCTCTCTTTTTTTTCTCCCTATCCCTCTTTTTAGCCCTTTATTTCTATCTCTTTATTCCTCCATATCCCTTTATCTCCCTCTTTATCTCTCTTTCTCTCTCTATCTCTATCTCTATCTCTATCTTTGTTTCTCTCTCTTCTCTCTTTTTTTCTCCCTATCCCTCTTTTTAGCCCTTTATTTCTATATTTGTTCCTCTCTCTTTATTTGTCATCTCTTTGTCATCTTTGTCTCCTCTATCTCATTTTGCTCCCTCTCTCTTGCTCTCTTTCTCTTTTTCTCTCTCCACCTATCTATATCTTATCTCTATCTCCCTCTCCCTTTTCTCTTTCTCTCTCTATATGTTTGTCTCCTTAAGTGTGCAATGGGTACATTAAAGAGATCTTAAAGGTGAATTATCATATCCTTAGTCAAATGACATAATACCTTGAGCATAACTCCCCAAGGACACATGCCATCCTTGGATTGTTGACATGAAACAACCAATCAAAAGTTACTCTCTCTCTCTCTCATATATATATATATATATATATATATATATTTTATTTTTTATTTTTTTTTCTTCTGTCATTCTCTATCTTTTGAGTTTCTCTCTCTTTATTAGCCGATAGGCTACATGCAATGTGAGATTTGAGCCTAAAACAAGTCTCACGCCTGCAAACCACTATAACCCACTATTGAACTATTGGAAAACAAGTTTCAACTGTCGTTTAATGGTAAACCACTGCTGTTTAATGGTAAAATCCTCTAAAATATCAACTAAAAGCCTCCAAAATCTCACTTATCACATAAAAGCCAGATAAATATTGATTTGACAACTCGATGGGAACATTTTATTACCATTTGCAGCATTTTTTGTCAATTTGATGGCAGCTTTCTTTTTTTCATTTGCATTGGTTTATGTTTTAAATCTATATGCAAATATTTCATAATCAGATAATACTTAATTTCTTTAAAGAAAAAATCTAGATTTGTCTAAATTTATTTCATTATTTCATTCCATTATTTAGCACTTATTATTAATTGCCACCTACAACTAGAATTTGCAACCTATCCATGCACAAACACATACTCTCTAACATATTAACATATACATATAGTTTTCTATCGACGCAATCCTTAGAACCTCCTTTAGGTGCAAGTGCTAGCACAAATACCTCTCTCTATATAGAATTGTCTCCCCCTCTATCTCTCTCTCTTTTTTTCCTAATCTCTCCAAAGATCAATTAAACTATCAGATTTTTTATATATTAATTTAATTTGTTCTATATAAAAATATATCAATTATTAATTATAATAATTTCATATTTATATTTAATAATTTTTATTATAGAATATAATATATAATAATAATAATAATATAACCTATATATACTATTATATATATAATAAATATAATTATATTGTATATAATTTAATGTGTATTATATAAAAATATATAATACATTAATTATATTTTGTATTATATTTATATATTAATTTTTTGTATTATATAAAAATATAATAATTATTAATTATTATTTATTAATTATAATAATTTTATATATGTATTTAATAGTTTTGTTAAAGAATATATAATAATAATACAATTTCAT
>VDFB02385860.1:290487-312987 GCA_007258455.2 Sequoia sempervirens | reverse complement strand
TAATTTTACGAGCATGTGAGGTTAGATGGAATATTGTAAGACCTCCATTTGTTCGAAAATGTGAAATGGATTCTTATCTATCTATTATTAAAGTTTGGAGATGACATAACTAACCAAATTAGCACATTTAGTGAAAAATGTCTTAAAAATTACTTTTTAAATATTTGATCAAATTTAATCATGGGATCTATTGTCACATGAAATTGCACCATGTTGAAATTGGTTTCAACATTCCAATTATACAATGGGAATTATCTCAAAGTGTGGGACTTCGCAGTTGAAATCAAACCTTCAGAGAAGGTTGGCTTCCTTTCTAACCTAGATGCAAAGTGTTGATCCAACCTAACACAAGTTAAGCCTACAAACTAACCTTAATCTAACAAATTGTAGGAGAAAAGAGAGAAATGCAAGAAAAGAAAAGAAAAGGAGTGATGATGCATCTAGATTAAAATGAGTTTTTTCCCGCCCACTATAGCACAAAGAACTAATCAGATCGTCAAAAGAACTCACATAGTTCTTTGTTATACTAACTCCTAGAAGTATGTATAGACATTGGGGTTTGACAAGCACTAAGAGGGAAATAGAAGATTCATAATTAGCTCATTTAAATAAGTTTAACACAACATACAACTTACAAGATGATAAGCATTTGTTCAAACATGGAGATAAGAAGATTTACACATAATGGAAGAGGTGAGAAGAGGTGAAAATAGCAATTTTCATTAAGTCGGGGGCATGGAGCATGCTTACAATAGTAGAGTTACAAAGCATGCAAGTCTTTGAAAGAAACAAAAAGAAGAACCCATAAAAAAGAGCACAAAGTACTTTTTGAACTCCATAAGCCAAACAAGGGAAAGATAACACATGGTAGAGGATGAAACCCTAGTCACAACACTACTGATGACCAACAGACACATGTGTCCATTGAAAACTTGGTTTGGAGGCATAAAACATTATTGACACTACAACCATGTTCCAACATTGATGAATTATGGGTGGAGTGCAAAAATACCCATAAAATCCATTTAAAATTGTGATTGAAGATGGGCCTCTAACAAAAAGTTTACAATCCATAAATGAGGTATGGGAACTCGCCAACTCCCTTGGAATATGTGGCAAAATATGTTTAAAACCCTTACAAGGCCTCCATAGATCAAAATCTACTAGTTGTAGGATTTGTTGAGCATTAATGACATTTTCTTAATAGAAGAAAGAGATCCCAAAGGACAATGAGAGTCAAGCAGAATGAAGAACTTGGAACTAAGAACCTTAGGTTCCAATCAAGTTCTAGGTTTTAGGAGGAAACTAGATGTAACATGTCAATTGTTCATGCAAGTAAATTTCCTAAGTTTTCACTTCCAAGTAAATAAACTATGTGTCTAAACCATTGCTATAAAAAATCTCTTTTCCAAATGAGAACAATAGAACATAGATGACATCAAAAATAAATTCTATTTCAAATATCATATTCCACATGTTACAATATTTTCAAAGAATGTATACAAAGTACATACATAGCTTGATCGAGCTTCAAAGCAATAGATATAGATGGTCCAGGAATCTCCTTTCAAGTCTCGGTCGCCAATTAAGGAGGAGAAGCATCACTCAAGCGCCTTTTTTCCAACCATGGACTCATATGCGGTCCCCCACACATTTATCTTTGGATAGATGGCCCTTCCCTTTGACGAAGAGATTGGTTGAGTAACCTCATAACGAAATCCATTATGAGCTTAGTGTTGTGCCCTACATAACTAGAACTTGTAAACACTACAATCCTAAACTAGCATGCATAAATGGAACGTGGTGAATTAAAAGTGGTGCCAAGGCAATCACACTACTTTGGCCAAAGTATTCTCACTCAATACTTTGAGTGATGGTCATCCTATTCACATACAGTACTCTAGCTTGACTTGACTTAAGGTCGTTAAGACTATGAATAGGTAATTTCCTTCAATAGGTAGTCATTAACCTAAGAAATATCTTATTTTGTTTTCCCATACACAATAGTTTCACAACCCACAAAACATAAGTTATTTCCCCCACCCTTCCATGGATATTCTAATCCTAGGTTTAACATAAAATCTTTCTAAGTCTACAAAATAAGTTACATATTATAACAAGTCATTCCCATTTCATCAACCCTAGTATGTAATACTATAGACGATAATCAATCACTCCTTAATATGGAGTAAGTACAAGCAGTTATAAGGAAATCATATCAACAAGACTTTTCCTTTCCTACAAAAATAGATTATAACTCTATTTCAAGAAACTAATGCAATTTTCAATTTAAACATGCAAAGCAATCAATCTTTTAGAAAAAAGATAAAACGTGAAGAGAATAAAATCTCATGCCTATTAAATTCTTATTCTAATTGTCCCACTGGATCTTAAGCTTAGCCTCCTCTTAAAATCAACTTAGCGACAAACCCTCTCAATTTTCCTTACTAATCTTCCTCTCAATAACTCTTAGCAATACAATGAAAAATACAGTAGAATGGAGCAACATAATGATGCTTAGAAGTAGTGTATCCAAATGAGGTGAGAATGCCTCATATTTATACCCAAAAACTAGCTTCTACAACCTACAAACAAGGCTTAAGTTATGACACTTCTCAACAATATACCATTGACTCAACTTATCAATGAAAAGGTGGCAGATTCCTAACATAATACTCATCAAAACTATACATCAAATTGACCCTATTCTTGCCAACAACAGTTTGACTATTTCATAAAGCACATGCTTCATTCAAGAAATCAAAATTCATAAAATTAGCTTCTACAACTTACAAACAAGGCTTAAGCTAAGACACTTCTCAACAATATACTATTGACTCAGCTTATCAATGAAAAGGTAGCAGATTCCTAACATAATACTTATCAAAACTATACAGCAAATTGATCCTATTCTTGCCAACAATCGTTTGACTATTTCATAAAGCACATGCTTCATTTAGGAAATTGACTTTTGAGCTTAAAAGACTTCTAAGAGAAACACAAAATTCATATTATGGTGCCAAGTATTCACCACATTTCTTATCTACAAGCTTGTTGTTTTAAATAGAGAACTTAGTCAAGCATTATCTAGTTACGTATTACTTAGTCGATTTGGTCCAAGGCATGAAACTCAACACATCTCAAGAATTTACCTCCATCATTTATAGTGTTGTTTAAATTTTGACTTAGTATGTTGCATAATAAAATGTGTTGCATTTAATTCTAGTGTTTACTAAACTTTACACAGCAGTCTTAATACTTATGTATTTCCATCGCTTATTATTCATAATTATAATTGTGGTTTAATACTTACTAATATGATGTTACATGAAGTGCTATATTCTCATTTAATCGACCATGGCATGTATTTTAACATGCCAACCCTTCAATAAAGTAAATATTTTCTCAGTTTTTACTGTGCAAGTAAATAAACTATGTAACAAGCCATTACAAGAAAAAAAAAAAACTTTATTGAGAATATATGAACAAAGATGCCATAACAATATACAATAAGGTTTCCATTTCAATTTACAAATTACAGCATTCCAAGGGTGTACACAATTACATACATAGCTCAACTGACCTTCAAAGCAACAGATATAGATGGTCCAAGAATCCGCCTTTCAAAACCTCGGTCTTTTGCCGCCTGCTAAAGTGGAGAAGCATCACTCAAGCACTTTTCCACCAACCACAAACTCATATACGATCCCCCACACATCTATCAATGATAGATGGCCCTACCCTTCGATGAAGAGCTTGGTTGGGTAACCCTGTACGACTAACCACACTGAGCTTAGTGTTGTGGCCTACATGACTAGAGTTTATAACCCTACACTTGGTAACTAGCATGTACTATATGGACACGGTCAACTGATAGTGGAGTCAAAGGCAATCCCACTACTTTTTCCAAAGTGTTCTCACTCAGTACTTCGAGTGAAGGTCAACTATTCACTTAAACTTCTTAAGCTCGTTTTGACTTAAGGCCACTATAATCTATGCATAAGTAATCCCTCCCATGGGTAAGCTTTAACCCCAGAATTAACCTATCACTTTTAGTCAAACTCTAAGGTATCACTACTCATTGAGCAAAAGTACAAGTCCCCTCCCTTCAATGGACAACAATCCTAGGAGTAACCAACTAGCTATCTAGCAGAATCAAACATCTAGCTATGAGTAATCCTTAAGCTACCCTTGAAAAATCATATATAGCATATAAATACCTATGACAAACATTACATCCTATTATGGAGTAAATACAGGCACTTCACAAACAATATTTAAACAATTTCTACTTTCTTTCAAAGAAAATACTATTTTTCCCTGAATGTAAGTATTGCAATAGACTAATTAAAGCAATCAAGAAACAATCTTTCAAAAGTTATGACAAATAAAGGGAGATTAGCATCATGCCTATAATACGTTGTCCAATTGACTGGTCGTCTCAACTTTCCTAGAATAGTAGCTAGCTTAGCTTAAATCCCTCAAACAAAGTCACAATAACCTTAACCACTCAAGCTGATAATATACTTCTCTCAAAATGATAAAATACTCTATCCAAAACCTCACTGCTCTCTCTCTCTCTCTCTCTCTCTTTGAACGAATAGCAGAATAATAAATGCAGAGAAAAATGTGTAAAATGTTGAGCACAATGCTTATGGAATGCATCCCAAACAAGTGAGTTTTCTCTACTATTTATACAATAGCAAAGAGGCTTATCATCCTATAGAATAGGCATGAGTATTGATAGCAATCACCATGCATAGCAACTCACTTAACTTAGCTAAAAGGTGGTGCACAAAGAACATAATCAACAAAACAATGGTACAAGTCGTGTAACGCCCTGCCACGCAACCCTAGGGAAAGTTGCAATTTACTAAACAACCGAGCTATTTTTTTTTTGTTTAAGTATAACTAGCATGTAAGCTAGAACAATTAACATACAAGTTCACTTAACTGGAACAATTAATATACAAGTTCACTTAATCATTGCCAACTAATCCCCTAGGTTGCGAGACTGTGTTACTTAAACCAAACGCGGAACATGGATTAAAACCATAACAAAATAATTACTTATCAAATAAAAGATCACATACATTCCATACATAATAATTTACATCCAAGAGTATGAGATACCTCTTGATTCCAATAACATGATTTACAATAAGATTACAATACTCATTCCCCGAATGAGGCAAGTCCAACAAATATGATTACATATTACAAATCCCACCTCGATAATAACTGAGGGGTAATAAAATACAATAAGAACTGAGAGAACAAGGCATGAGAAGAAACTGATTCCCACAAGCTCTCCAGCTAGAAATCACGACCACACGAACAAGAAGAAGAACCAACAGAATAAGATGCACACCACCCGACCACGGGGAATCCAAAAGGTTCCACTCCCTCCGTGCTAGGAGATAGTAACCAGGAATTCCTACACAAGACCATCTACCACTAGGCACGGGCCACACAAAACTGATACAGAATAAATACAAGACCTCATCACATGACTGAATGGTCATATGTACAACTCTAGGTACGACTCACACAACACTGACATAGGATTACATTGCTTCCAGACAAAGAATAGATCAAGAGTGTCACAAATATCAAATACAAACTGTTGACTTAGGAAGAGTGTCATCGCATAGCTCGTCAAGGGATATCCTATGGGAATCTTCCTAGGCCCCGGCCCCCACTCCATTGGTTATCCTAGTAGCCTCTACCGAAATCACGGCACCAATGCTTACTCATGTGGAACCAAATACCTCTCGTGAAGACGAGATAGATGATCTTGCCATTCCAGGCCTTCCCGTCTCATCCCAAGTCTTGTACTAGCCCTTGGGTCCATGAGCGAGGCACAATTATCTTGTTTAATGTTTGATGCAACCTAAACTTCTAAAAGTTTAATTTAGTTATCACTGAATTAGCCAACTTGCAAAAGGGTTATCCTGGCACCTCTCTGTGCGTCGGCGCCCATTTGCAAGCCACTCTCCTAAGATAACACACATGGTTAAACCACAAAAGGTGACCAGATAACACGACCTCTCCAATCCAAGGAGGTAACATAACAAGGGAACTCACTCCAAACACTGGAGGAAAACAAAGTCACAAAACCCACTCCATCACTAGAGGAAAAACAAAATACAAACTCCACTCCAAACATAGGAGGTATAAATACATGATCCTCTCCTATTCCCAAGGAGGTACAAAACATCCCCATTGTGAGAACCGAGTACAACATCATAGTACAACTCTACACCATTCCCAAGGTGACTCACAAATTGAACCTCTACACAAAACATCCCACTCTAAAGAACTTCCCTGGAAGACTTACATAGACCCGTAACCCCATTTGCCCGACAAGGAAAAATGAAAGAAACATGATATAAAAGCATTCCAGGCAATTCAATATCTAATGTTAGGGTTTCCTAAACCCAGTCAATCACAGTTTTCAATCTTGCATTTACTCAATTGAATACACCAAATTCACTTCCCAACATTGAGGTAATTACAACCCAATCATTTACTCTAAAATTTACAAGTAACTTCTCTAATCAAAGCATTCAAATAAATACAATCATTCGACTAAAATATGAACGACTAAAATATTCAATCATCTCTCTAGTATCACAATCATATACTATAAATGAAACCATTCGTTTATCAAAGCACTCAGATTAAATAATAAGTCAATCAATTACGTCACACAAGAGTTAAATAAATAATTGACCTTATCCGCACAACTCAATAGTAACTCAAGCACGTTGATAACTTTAAGGGGGTTCAAACCAATGGTATATTTCGTTTTCCCAATTACATATATTAATAAAAACAACCTTTGAAAATGAAAACACTTGATCATTTAAAATCTACCTTTTTAAAATAAATCACTCGAATATAAAATCCACTTTTGCTTCAATTACGTAACCAAAATCATCTTAAGATAATCAAAATCAAATTATAAATAAGTCAAACGTTTGACACATATATTCATCTGTTTAGAATAACTCATTCGATAACTCTAAGTTTCCCGATTATATTCCTTAGTTTAACTAGCATATCCCCGATTATATTCCTTAGTTTTACTATCATATCCCATGATCCAAACTATTAAATAACGTCATTGGATTAAGATTAGAACAATCCTATACTCTAAGTTCCACAATCGTATGCTATTATTAAAACATCCGGATAATTAAACATTTAGAACAAACAACTTAGTCTTTATTTCAACTTCGCATTAAAAAAATTAACTAAATCTCATTTGATTCAAACGAATCATTCCTTATCTCTAAATTATCAATTATATTCATAATCAAAATGTTTAAATAAATAAACATTTAATTAAGCTTCTTAACCTATATTTCCACATAACACGTTATTCTTTATCTATATATATAAAATATATTTTAAGAATAATAATAAAATTCATTTAAATTATTATATTAAATATATTATATTTTATATAATATATAATATTAAATATTATATATAATATATAAAATATAATATAAATTAATATAAATAAAAATTAAATTATATAAAATAAATAAAAACTAAAATACACGATTTTTTTTTAAAAGGAATAACCCAAGGGCCGAAGCCCTAATTTCCCCACAGGCCGCGCAGCCCAAACAGGGGACGCAGCCCCTGTGTGGGCTACGAAGCCCCCCATTTCTCCCACGTGGGGGTTGCTGCCCAGCAGCCTCCCCCACATGGGGACGCAGCCTGTGTGGGCTACGCTGGGCGCGGCCACCACAGGCAGCGCCTCCATTGGGGGCGGCTGTGGGCAGCGCCCACCCCCACAACATTTAATAAAAAATAATTTTTATTTTCATTAAAACACTGTGTTTAAATTAAAACCTTGTTCTAGTAAAACCCAGAACGAAATTTCACACAACATTCTTTTGAAAACAAAACACTTAGTTGCATAGATTTCTTATGCAAAATAAATATCCTTTCACAGCCCCATTTGGGCAAATTTTTATAAGAAAAAAGGGCTAAGAGGAAAGATTTAAAACACAATATTGTGATGCATTTTTTTGGGTTTTTCCCCAATTCGACCAAGAAATTAAAACTCTTCATTTGCATCCCTTTAAGTTTTCTCTTGCTAGATTTGAACGAATTTTCAAGGTTTTGATTCTTGCTTTGAGTTTCATTTCCAAATCTCAATCATTTAACAAGTTTTCAAAGAATAACTCATGGGTTTCATTGGATTCATCTACCTTTCAAAGATCTCTAAAAAGCATGAAGAGGGTTTAATCTATTTCAAAATGAACTAGCAAGATTAGAGAAGAACTTGATTTTCCTCCACAAATTGAAACCTTCAACCATGGTGTTCTTCAATCCTTCCCTTGAATCCAACTCCAACCAAACCTCCATCTCCTTCAAAATTCCAAGCCCAAAAACCATAGCCCACCCAATTTTCCCCAAATTGCCAGATTTCAATTAATGAGAGCTCATTTTCTCCAAAATAGGGTTTTTTTTTAATTTGGTCAAAGAAAACCCTAAAATTCCCACTCACAAAATATAATTTAAAAACATGGGGGTTTTTCTAATTTTTAATTCACAATCCAATTTTGAATTTTTTATTCAAAAGCCCATTTCTAATTTTAAATTCAAAACCCAAATTCGAATTTTTAATTTAACTTTATGCATTTTCCAAATTTCTCCTAAAACATAAGCATTTCAAAATTACCAATAAATAATTTCCTCAACAATTTTTTTCAAAAATGGAATTAAAACATATTGTCATTTAATTATTTTTTTCAATTTAACTCTATCTATTCAGACAAGATTTTTATTTTATTTTAATTAAATCTCAATATCCACAATAACTTCCATTTTCAATTTTATTTGAATCTAGATATACAATAACGCCAAAGTCACTATTTTGTTTAATATATCATTATTAATCTAATTAATTAATAAACTAAATCTAGTTTATTAATTAATCAAATCAATCAATAACACAATAATTATTTTATTAATTTCATCAAATAAATCAATAAAATAAATCACCTTTCAACATTGCAACTAAACGCATTTAATCATTAATTAAACTACGCAAGTCATTTAATAAACTTTAAACTTGAAATCAAATAAACACTCAAGGGGAAACTGACCAAGTTAAAACAACTGACCCCAACGACAACCCGACAACACGCTATGACTAGGGTGACGACTTGGCTCAGAAAACCTAGCTACTATCTCCCAATCAATTTCCGTTGGTAAATGGACACGCTCACACCTGTGAAACCAGGTGGAGTCGATGTCATGTACCTGCAAACCTGCAACAAAGAACATGTCGAACGTGCAACATATATATGTATGTTATGATCAAACACACCGTGAAGAGGGAATCTCAAAATTGTAGGGCACTTGCAAGCGAGTGATACAATTCACCCCTTTCACCAATACAGTATCATTAACTGACACATCTAACATCAAAGATATGATCAATAGCATAAAACATCATTTAATCAGATATCTTCTAAGTTACTCCAAATCATGCCATAAGGATAACATCAGAATAAAAGAACACCACATCAACATATAACTTCCACATCATTTAATCAATCACGATCACAAGTAATCAAGTTCCAAAGTCAAAGCATGTTCAGACACAATCGTCACATCATGATATAACATGCACATCACTAAACAGTTCATGATCAAATAATCACTAAGTTCACAGTCACATCATAAGCATAATCAAACATTACCAAGAAAACACTGCCGCTCCAAATATCCAAAACGTAGGGGTGTTACAAGTCGACCTATTTTGATGATAGCAGTATAAGACCATTTCAAAAATTTAGCACATGATGAAAAAGGTGTAATTCGAATTGCCTTCACAATGAACATCTACAGCAAGTAGGATTCTTAAGGTGGCACCAAATAAAGCATAAACCTCCTACAGAGTTGGTGTAGTTTTTCACTTGTTGAATTAGTCAATATCAAATATATAACGCATAGCTCATGTCGACTTAGTCTTACATGAGTCGATTCATCTCATTTATCAATTTGACCAATTCATTGACCTATTGTACATAATCTTGCATGCTTCATTTGCTATTGATATTTTACCCAATGACAAGGCATCTAATGGTTTACTAAGTCAAAGATATATCAATACAAAGCATCGACCAAGTCTCTACTCTTATATCGACTTAATGGCTACGAACTATATTGTTGTTAACTCATTCAATATGCATGGACAACATTGATAATATTCGGCCTCTAAAACACAGTCACAAGTAATATATATCCGACCTTTGATTAAGTCAATTAATCAACCTTAAATCTTTGTATGAATTAATCGACTCCCAAACAATTGATAATATATACATATATATATATACATATATATATATATACATATATATATTCGTGCATATACATATACATATGTATATCAACGTAATATATATGTGTGTGTGTGTGTTAATATATATTTATATATATCTTATTTCACCTATGCATGTATACGCACTCGATAGTAAACAAGACTCTTACTAATGCAAGTTACATATCAACTAAGGATGACTTACCAACTTCCCACATAATAACTTGACTCAATTATTCTACTATGGTTTGTGTAAGCTCAAATAGGTTATGTTACTAGTTACCCAACCAAGACATCCTAAGTGATACTTCCCCTATGCCTGGAGGAATTGAACATATACCTGCATCCACTAATATATGCCCACAACAATCAACTGTTCATAAAATATGCATTACACATGATATATCTCCATAGTTAAAATCTTAACTCATTATTCATCTATTTCATATATATGCATTTCTACACATAATATTAAATGAAGCAACATTCATTCATAATGCATTGATAACAAAGTGCAAGCATATTTTATTCATCATCAAAGTACAAATCACATTCACATTTACCCTACATAGTAATAGTAAATAGTAATTACACAATTGGAGTGTAACATATATTCTATGAATCGGCCTTTAATACTTATATAATATATATATATATATATATATCAACAAATACCATTTCATGTTATGTGTGTGTGTATATATATATATATATTCTTTAACAAATAAGTCTATCTAATAAAAACTTGATATTTGAATGAATAAGATCAAGTTAACATTTCATATACAATATCATTTGTATATATATACATATATATACACATGTATACGTATGTATACATACATTGATATATTCATATGGACATTCCCATTTGTCAACACATATGTGTATATCGACACATGTATGTACATATGTATATATATATATATATATATATCATATATATACATTTGATTACACAATCAAACACATAAATAATTGATATCTTATCGATAGGTATATATACATGTGATGTATATATATACACATGTCACATTATCCTCTTGATATCACCATGCCCATAAGAAACCCATCCATAAGCATGCATAGGTGTGTCTACCTATGTACTCTCATGTACGTGTTCCTTCACGTGTATATGTTATTGTTAGCATGCATTTGTATACACATATATATACATTCTATGTATATATATCTCATCAATTAAGTATAGTAATATGAATAATAACTTGCATGCACCAAACACTAAACACAATCCAAGATTCTCTTAGCAAAAATCAAGATCCTTCCTAATGCAAACACACCATACTAAAGGATGAATTACCAATTCCCAAAACTATGTCTTGACTCAACCACTCTATTAGTGAGTGTGTGTGTGTGTAAGTTTAATTAGGTTTCATTACAGGTTACCCAACCAAGTTCTTCTCTTGAGTGATACTTCCCTTCACTTCCAGAGGATTGAATGTAAACCTACATCCAACTTAACACATTTCCATGGTATTCAGCCATTCATCAAACAAACATTTACACTTCATAGTTAGAATATAAAATTCAATAACCATTCATTCCAGTTATCCATTCTATATATATTCTCCAATTAGAATTGCAAATACACTCACATATGCAATAATTTACCCTAACACAATAATAGTAAATAGATAAACGCACAATGGGGTGTAACACTAGAACTTGCAAGATTGGAAGAAACTAAAATGGTGAGCATTAAGATCAAAAGAGAAATCAAAACTAGAATTAGAAAGGAATTGGCAAGTGATGTGAGCTAGATAAGACCAAGAATTTTTGGTTTTAAGTTCCAACCCAAACCTATAGTCTCAAGGAAAGGAAGAAGGAAAATAAGTCGCGAGAATCAAATGTCAAAAGGGAATGAGGATCTAGAACCTTGGGTTCCAAGTTCCTGTTGGGTCTTGGTTTTTAGTTGGAACCTTAAGAAGGGCAGACTTGGGTGGTGGAAGGGAATGAGGATCTGAAACCAGGATTCCAAGTTTTTGTCACATCTTGAGTTCTAATTGGAAACTTTAGAAGAAGGCAAGAATCAAGGGGTGAAAGGGAATAAGGACCTAGAACCAAGGTTCTAGGTTCATGTCAAGTCTCGAGTTCTTGTTGGAACATTACGAAGAAGGTTAGACTTAGGGAGTGAAGGGAACGAGGACCTATAACTAATTCCTAAGTTCTTTTCAACTCTCAAGTATCAGTTGGAACCTTAACAAGGTGGGACTTGGGGGAAGGGAACAAAGACCTAGAACCTTAAGAAGGGAATGAAGAATTGAGGGGAAGAAGAAAATGAAGACCTGGAATCAAGGTTCCAAGTTCTTGTTGCATCTTGGGTTCCAATTAAAACATTAAGAAGGTGGTATTCAGAGGATGCAAGAGAATTAGGAACTAGAATCAAGGCTTTGAAGTCTTGTGTGTCCTATATTTTTTTTCTAACCTTAAGAAGAAGGTGAGACTTGAGGGGTGTAATAGAACGAGGAATTGGAACCAAGGTTTTAGGCTCATGTCGACTCTCGAGTTGCAATTGGAACCTTAAGAATAACACATGACTCAAGGGGTAGAAGGGCATCCTAAAACATGGGTTCTAGGTTCACATCGAGGCACACAGCCCAACATCCACCCAAAGAAGAAAATACCCCCATACTTAACCATTTTGGGATTTTTTGCAATTAGATAACAAATTGAAGCCTAAGAAGGGGGAACTACGACCACTTGAGGTATATTTTAGCATAATAGACCCATTTAGATTTATTGAATCATATATAAATGATGGGAAATGAAAGGGGGCATGAAATTTCAATATCTTGGTAACTTCTCAAGGATGTTTCCCTACTAGACACAAGGGATCCATAACCCTTACAATTCATTGGGCACAAAATCACAAGAGCTTATAAACAATTGAATAGAATGGTTGTCTTTGAACACAACAAAATATGACACAATAAAAGAAATTATGTGTAGATTACACTTGGAGGGAAGAAAATAACTTAGATCATGCATCTTTCTAATGAGAATGTAGAGTGTGCAACAATACTTCTTGCAGGAACAATCACAACTAAGCTAATATGTACACGATGTTTACAATCAACATCAAAAGAAAGGTTTAAGGTGTATCCCATTAATTGGGATTGGAATAAATTTACCATTCCAACTTGAAAAGGGGATGCATTGGCCTTATAAGAACTAGTCACATAATGTATGGACCACTCCAAAGAATGCCATCAAACTTTGTATGCCTTCTAGCCTTGGCTCTGTCTATATCCCACTCAGCACCAAGTCTCCTTCTTTGAACACTTTGTTGACATCCAAGTAGATTGTCAAAAGTCATTTTGACCCATGATTGATGATTCTAAAGAGTATACATTACCTTGTTCTCAATTTCCTCCAAATCCATTAGGTCAATCAACCTTATTGTCATTGCATCATTTTTTTAACATTTATAGTTGTTGGGCTAATTCAAGAGAAGGCAACTCTAGTGATAATGGAAGCCTTGCCTCCCTCTCATAAACCAACATGAAAGGGTAGTTGCTAATAGCTCTTTTTTGAGTACTCTTATCAGCCCAAAGGGTTGTCCTAAGATTAACATGTCAAGATCTCTAACTCTCTTAAATGGTCCTCTTGATTGTCTTGATCAGGTATTTATTAGTGAGGTTAGCTAAGTGATTACCCTAAGGGTGATAATTGGATGAGGTTTTCAAATATACACCATGATTAATTTACCATTCACTAATTTGAGTGCCAAAAAATACCCTAGCATTATTAGAAATTATGGTGGGAGGGACACCAAATCTAGTCACAATTCCATCTAAGAAAGCTAGAATTGAAGCCTCAATAGCCTCCTTCAGTGTTATAACATATGTCCAACTAATGTTATAGTCTAAAACTATCAACACCTATTTGTGTTATGCACTGTATGGTGGGTTTATTGTGCCAATGAAATGTAAAGCCCATTAGGAAAAGGGTTGATTTGTTTGGATGTGATGGAGAGGGAGGAAAGTTAAGATTTTCTTTCCAAAAAAGAAAGCACACTTTTATAGTTCCTTACACATCTTTAAGCATCATTAAATAAGGTTGGTCAATAATAATTGTGATGTAAAAAAGAGATCCTAGATCTAACTAGTAATTAACTTGGATCAATCTTTTCTTACACCAACATTAGAGCTCAAAACACAAAAGCATTAAGATTGGTTAACAACCTAAAAGGAAAGCCAATTTTCCCTAGGTTTAGTTCTTTTGTTGCCTAAAATTTAATTAAATTCGTATGAATTTATTGACCTAATTTACTATGAAAATATCCTTTAAAACATAAATTGTTCACATAGGAAAAACTAAAAATTGGAAAAATGACAGATCTGAGAAAGGCAAATATTTGTGCACCGACTTGATTTGAGTGGTCAAGGGAAAGGACGCCTTTGACTAAGAAAGGAAATTCCTAATCTGTAAAACCTTGGTCTACAACCTACAAGTCTGCATTGTTTTTTCTTGTTCTAGAACCTATCATTTTTGGATCCGAACCTACAAAATCATGATAAAGAGAGGGAAAGGGATGGATTTATAGGATTTTTCCTCATTCAAACCCCCATTTTGGTATTTCTACTTCCATGGATAGTCGATGTATTGATTGATAAAGTGTGTGCTTTGAACCTTAAGTGTGTCTAAGGTTGTAACAAGCTATATAAAATATAAAATAAATGATAAAACTCTACTCAAGTGTGTTAGAGAAGGATTATTAAATAACACAATCAAGACCAACCCAAGAGAAAGTCAAATACTCAAGGGAAAACCAAAATACTTAGATATCTCACTTAGTACAACTAGAAGATCAAAATCTAAAGATGAGAACTCGCTGAAAATCAAGTCATTAGGTGCTTGAAAGAAGCCAAAGCTATCAAAAAATAGATTCCAACTTGTCCTTTCATTGACATCAAACTCCAATCATTTGTGCTAAAATTAATTAAATATGAAAATTGTAATTCTGTAAAATAGGATGTGAATTCTGGAAGAGCTTTTATTGTAATTGTGATTGCATGTTTTTTGAAATAATAATAAATGTTTATATAGTGTAGGCCAACTCATTTAATTTAAAACTTTCGAGATTACTTTATCATCAAATATCAAAATTGAATTCATGTCACACAAATTAAAGATCGACATAAATTAAAGATCAAAATTATAAAGAAAAACACCTATTCTAGGGCACCCTCACCCTCGACTAGTTGTTTTCCACCCATTAAAGTTTGATTCTTGACTTTAGGTTTTGCTTAATCAAGACTTATCTAGAAAAATAAGCATTTTTAGGTAAAAATAGTGAAATGTAATCAAGAAGACGCTTTTAACGTAGTGTTGATGTGTTATATTGAGTTGAAGGGAAAATCCAAGGCTAGGAAGTGGTCCTAAAATGATTTAAGGGAGTGGATACTAAAGTGAGCCCCAAATAAAGTGTGATATTGTGCATTCACCCTTAGGGAGCATAATTTACGATGCTACATTTAGCCCCCGCTTAAGCGATTGTATGACACTACATGCATATGCAAGCTAAAGTATAAAAAAGTAAATCCTAACATATGAAAAATGATATCCAAAAGGATACTATAGAGGATACATAGCATTTCCAAGAGGATGAAGCCTCAGTGTAGTGACTTGTAAAACCACAACATTAGGAATCACATCCTACAAAACCTTCTCAAAAATTTGAAATCATCCTACACATACAAATAAATGTGTTAGTCCAAAACTCCTAAGGAGAATGAAACTTGAGGGTAGATTTATTCCCCTTATTTTCACTTGCTTTATGGATGTGGAAACATGGTGGTGATCTCCCCATGTCAAATTGATTAGGGTTTTGATGAAAATGTATTTGGTAGGGTCGTATAAAAATAACACTAAGACTAAAATCATTAAAGAAGAATGAGGGTGAAACCAAGATTTCAATGCAACATACGATGTGAAAATTAAAGTTCACAAGCCCAAGATGTGATGGTTTTAGTAAAGAGAGGTTTAAAAATGGTATGAAGGATATATGTCTTATTGCTTGTTTTCATTATAAGTAACAATTATTTTAAATTTTTTATAATTCATTGTGAATTTGTATTTTGAGAGCACCTTGAGCAAGTCTAAGCATCCTTGAGAGAAAAAATTCCACAACGATGACCATACTGCACACCTCGACTAGAGGCCCTAAGAGACCACCACACATGGAGTGCCAACATGAGAGGTAAGTTGTTTTTTCACTTTCCACACATTTAGAAACTCAATTTCCAATGTTTGAAGTGTTTCTTGTCAATTATGGGGCACCCCTAACCAAACTAGGTTCCCTAGTCTATGTGGACACCCTAGTCCAACATAAGTGCCCCAGAGCTACATGGGCGCCCTAGTCCACTATGGTGCCCTTGTCCAAACAATTTATCTTGAAATGTATTAATTTCACTTAAGATTATTTTTGATATTGTTGAAAAAATTGATTGATGAATGTTTTTATGATTGAAAAGTACCACCACACATGTGAGAGCACTAGGGAGGTTGTGTATATAGACTCTTATGTGACTATGGCTCATTTTGTCACAAGTAGAGTAGAGGAACCTTACAGATGTTGGTCTATTTAGGATATACACCATGCCAACCACGAGGTATCATGATACAATGTTGATAGCACTCATGGAGCGATGGGACGCAAATACCACTACGTTCCATATTTGATGAGAGAGATGACCATGACCCTTGAGGATGTGTATTAAATTCCATAATTACTCATATGGGATAAGACCATAAGCCTAGAGTGGAGGACACTAGATGATTTCCTACTCGATTAGATGTATTACATCGATCAAGCTATGTGAGATGATGGCAAGGGCCATATATACCTGCAATGACTTTTACATGGTCATGTAGATATCCCCAATTTTGATAGCAATCATAGCACTTGCAGTAGCACTTGATGGATGAGGCATGCACCTTTGCGGGGGCCTTATGTACACCATACATGTGATGGAGGATCAATGTACCATGTTCACTTGGGGTGAAGCACGCTAGCCCACCTTTATTATGATCTTGGTCGATATGTACATTATGAGGCACAAAGCTTGATGGCATGCATTGTTCTCCAAGTATGAGTGTTTGATCACATTGTGTGTACGTAGCCCATGGGATATTTGAAAGAGGCATCATGGACATATCCTCAAGCATACACCTAACCATTGAAGAGACCATGACATTATGGTGATATATTATATTGACAAGTGATATTCAATTGATTACCTATTGTAGATGTGATCTGGAGACCATATAAGACACTACAGGCCTGGGAAATTTTGCCACAATACCTAGAGAGGATGCAATAAGATTGGATTTTCATCGGTCAATATGAGTACATAGTTATGTCCTTTTACTACGATCGAGTGACTCGACAGGTTAGCCACCTTTAGGGAGTTCCTATTCTTTATTGGACCTATCTCTGATTGACTCACAATGAATTTTGTTGGGAAAATGTGTCTCAACCTTGCAATTATATACAATTTATTATTGATACGATATATATATGAATATATGTATTTCCTAGTTACATCGATAGGTGTATAGAATGGTAGCATAGGGTGGCGTTGAGGAGCAATGTGAGTGTGTTAAATTTTTTAGGAAACTTCTAAAATGACCGACATACATTAAATAATGATATATTGTAAATCTGGACCATTCGTTGTTAGGTTTAGATCTAATGGCAGATATTTTATTGACATGTCTTGCCCTAGAATGTAACCCTATTTTATGAGGGGGTTATTATGACTATGGTAGAGAGAGTGATGTATTATGATATTTTGATAACAGTCGTGTTGTCTTCGGATCTCTGAGTGGTGATACTCTTGTGAGAAGCTTGCTTTGCAAGTATATTGTAATCTTTTTGATTTACTAAATAATATATTGGGTGACTTTTGGAGTGTGGGGTTTTTCTCTCGAAAGGGTTTTCCCCATGTAAATCATTGTGTCATGGTATGCATGATATTTGTGCTTATTTTTCTGTAAGTTTTTGTAATTGTTAAAGATATGTAATTTTTTTGCATTATTCTCCTCTCAAGATTAGTGTAGGAAGTTGTTCTGCTACCTTAGCTTCCTTACAAGTGGTATTAGAGCTTGATCACCTTTGGCTTCAGTTGTGGGTTGTTGGGTTTTTTGAACTAATCCAGATTTGAGTGGGAACTTGTGCAGAAGACACTATGTGATCTTGTTGCAGGAATTTTTAGATGGCAAGTTCATCAGGGAGAATAGAGATGGGGAAATTTTTTAGAAATAATTTTGAGATGTGGAAGCTGAAGATGGAGGATTTGTTGATAGATCGAGATTTGTGGGATGTTGTTGATGAGAATGTTTCAAGGCCTACAAATCCTACTCAAGCTGCTCAATATGTTGTTATGGACCGTAAAGCCAAGGGTCTAATCAGATTGTTCTTGGAAAACTCCATTTTAATTAATGTCCATGAAGAGACCTTTATACAAAAACTATGGAAGAAGCTTGGTAAGATGTATCAAGCCAAATCTTTAGTGAACTAAATTTTCTTGAGAAAGAAATTATATTCCTTGAGAATGGAAGAGGTTGGACGAGTCATAGACCACTTGGAAGCATTCAATATGTTGGTGGCTCAATTGGCATTAGTTGGTGTCAAAATGGATGAGGAGGAGAAATGTTGGATCCTACTTTGTTCTTTGCCTGATTCGTGGGATTCTCTTGTTATGGCTATTGGGAGTACGTCTGTTATATTGAAGGCTAAAGATGTGGTGGGTTCTTTTCTTTCTAAAGAGATGAGGAGGAAGGTATCCATCACTACCAAGGAGGCCCTAAATGTTTGTGGAAGGACTAAGGAAAAAGGAAAGAAGAATGAGAAGCATGACAAATCCAAGTCCAAGGGGAGATCTAAATCTCCTGGAAAGTCCAAAGTTATTTCTTGGAACTATGGTAAGCCTAGACATGTTTGTAAGGAATGCAAAGAAGAAAACAAGAAGAAAAATAAGAAATTTGATTATGATTCTGAGTAAGAGAAGGAAGATGGCGACACATTCATTGCAGCTTTGGCAACTCGTGCAGGTAATGATGCATGCTTAATTGACTCAGGTGCATCTTTCCATATGACCTTTAATAGAGATTGGTTTTGTGAATATGAAGAATTTGATGGACGTAAGGTGTACTTGGGTGATGATTCTCATTTAGACATTGTTGGTCATGGTAAAGTTAAAATCAAGTTTCCTAATTATAGAATAAAAGGGATTAATGGTGTGTTGCATATCCTTGGGTTAGCACAAAATTTGTTATTTATGAGCAAAATAATAGATGCGGGTGTGCAAGTAGTATTTTCTAATGTAGGATGCAAGATGGTTAGAGGTGATATGATGATTGCTAGATGTGTCAAATATGTCACATTGTATGCTTGATGCATGCACTGTTGAGTGCAATAGTACTTATTTGAAAAGCAAGTCTATGGAAGGAGTGAGGGTTTCACCTTCAGCAAATGGTCATGGATTTTGGGTACCCAAGGGTTCTCTTTCTTATGAAAAAAATTTACTTGCAGAGAAGACTATGTTATGGCACCAGAGACTTGCCCACATTGGAGAAAAGGGTCTAAGGACCTTGAAAAATAAAAACCTTGTTGAAGCTTTGTCTGATTGTAATCTTGAATTTGATTTATGTGAGCATTACATTTATGGAAAATAAAACCTTGTTCAGTCTTACTCGAGTTCTCATAAATCTTGTGGTGTATTGGATCTTATTCATTCTAATGTGTTTGGTCCTGTGGATGTTCCTTCGATTGGTAAATACACTATTATGTTTCATTTATTGATGATTATAGTAGGACATGTGTATATTTTCTAAAGAGTAAATCTAAAGTTTTTCAGTCGATTTAAAGAATTTAAAGCAATGGTTGAGTTGTAGACTGGAAAGAAAGAAAAATGTTTGAGGATTGATAATGGCAATGAATTTTGCTCTAATGATTTTGATAGATTCTGTAAAGATTGTGGTATTCATAGAAATAAGACAACTTTGTATTCTCCACAACAAAATGGAGTTACACAAAGAATGAACAGGACACTGATGGAGAAGGCTAGGAGTATGTTGGGTGGTGTTGGCCTAGAAAAAAGGTTTTGGGCTGAAGTTGTTGCCACTGCCTGTTACCTGATTAACAGGTCTCCTACATCAGTTCTTGTTGGAAAGACACCTATAGAGGCATGTTCAGGTGACAAGCCTTCATTAAGACATCTTATATTTTTTGGTTGTGAGGCATATGCACATGTGACAAAAGAGAAGAGAACAAATACATAAGTACAAGTGTTATTTTTAGAGAAACTAAGCCTTCTTCTGTTACATTACAACCAAAATAAAGTAAACATGAAGATGTGATTCAATTTCCTTCTACACTTGAGAAAGTTGAATCAAGGCCCAAGGATAGATAAGAAGTTGAGGAGAGCACATCTAGCTCTGGATCTTCAGAAGAGGAGGAAGATCCTCCAACTCAACTTGTTCGTAGGTCTACAAGGAATAGAAAACCACCCGAAAGGTATACACCTGATGATTGGAGATGTATTTTTGCTTTGAATACTAACATGGATGAACCAGGATCTGTAGAAGAGGCACTAGGTATGAATGATGCAGAATCCTAGAAGATTGCTATGGATGAAGAAATGGCATCTTTGAAAAAGAATGATATAGGGATATTGTACCATTGCTCGAAGGACAAAAACCTATTGGTTGTAAATACACCTGATGATTGGAGATGTATTTTTGCTTTGAATACTAACATGGATGAACTAGGATTTGTAGAAGAGGCACTAGGTATGAATGATGCAGAATCCTGGAAGATTGCTATGGATGAAAAAATGGCATCTTTGAAAAAGAATGATACAAGGATATTGTACCATTTCCCAAAGGACGAAAAACTATTGGTTGTAAATGGGTGTTCAAGAAAAATATTGGTTCAAATGGAGGTATTGAGAAGTAAAAAGCAAGGTTGGTTGTGAAAGGTTAGTCTCAAGTTGAGGGTGTTGATTATGGTGAGATATTTTCCCCAATTGCAAATATGACATTCATTAGATATTTTTTTTCTATTGTTGCTACTTATGATTTAGAGGTTGAAAAAATGGATGTGAAAACTACTTTCCTTCATGGTGATTTGGAGGAGGATATTTATATGACACATCCAGAGCACTATGTGGTGAAAGGTAAAAGTAAAGTGGTTTACAAGTTGAAGAAATTTGTGTATGGCCTAAAACAGAGACCTAGGATGTGGTACCAAAAATTTGATACATATGTGTTGAGTTTGGGATTTGAGTGTTCTAAATCATATCATTATGTTTATTATAAAATTGATAGTGAAAATTTCTTGTTTATTGCATTATATGATGATATGTTATTTATTGGTAGAGGGAAAGGTATGATTTTAGAATTGAATTCTCAACTTGCTACTAAATTTGAAATAAAAGGCCTTGGTGAAGCTAAACACATTCTTGGGATGGAAATTAAAAGAGATAGAGTGAACAGAAAGCTATGGCTTGGCCAAAGTAAGCATGTAAACTCAATTTTATCGAGGTTTGATATGTAGGATTGTAGACCATTGTGTGTTCCTGTTTTAGTTATAACAAAGTTATCTATTTCAAATTGTTCAACATCTCCATCAGAGATGGAATACATGAGTAGAGTGCCTTATCAGAGTGCAATTGGAAGTTTTATATATGTTATGGTTTGTACTAGACCAGACATTACCCAAGTAGTGGGAGTTCTTTCCAGATATATGTCTAATCTTGGTAGAGTTCATTGGGATGTAGTTAAAAGAGTCTTAAGATATTTGCGTGGTACCTCAAGTTATTCCTTGTGTTATCATATTAATATGATTGAAGATGAGATTTCCCTTGATATTCATGGTTATATGGATTCAGACTGGGCATGTGATGTTGATAGCAAAAAATCCACTAGTGCTTATGTGTTTACTTTATTTGGTGGTGCAATTAGTTGGATGAGTAAGCGATAGGCCATGGTTGCTTTGTCCACTACTAAAGCAAAGTATATGGTAGATACTCATGCTTGTAAAGAAGCAATTTGGCTTAAGAGACTGTGTTCAGATATTGGAATAAAACAAGGTGCAGTGAATATTTATTGTGATAGTC